>CAUYUJ010014707.1:241069-382964 GCA_963575745.1 Prorocentrum cordatum
CGATTTGTGAAACTGTCGCCATTTTCGAGGCCTGCTGGGGGGCCCAGCGCAGTGAGGGCCACGGGCAGATTCAAATTAGACCTCGCCATCCCTGGGGGGGCTGCGATCTGTGAAACTGTCGCCATTTTCGAGGCCTGCTGGGGGGCCCAGCGCAGTGAGGGCCACGGGCAGATTCAAATTCCACCTCGCCATCCCTGGGGGGCTGCGATCTATGAAACTGTCGCCATTTTCGCGGCCTGCTGGGGTGCCCAGCACAGTGAGGGCCACGGGCAGATTCAAATTAGACCTCGCCATCCCTGGGGGGTTGCAACCTGTGAAACTGTCGCCATTTTCGAGGCGTGCTGGGGGGCCCAGCACAGTGACGGCCATGGGCAGATTCAAATTCCACCTCGCCATCCCTGGGGGGCTGCGATCTGTGAAACCGTCGCCATTTTCGAGGCCGCCGGGGGACCCAACACAGTGAAGGCGACGCGCAGATTCAAATTAGACCTCGCCATCCTTGGGCGGCTGCGATCTGTGAAGCTGCCGCCATTTTCGAGGCCTGCCGGGGTGCCCAGCACAGTGAGGGCCACGGGCCGATTCAAATGAGACCTCGCCATCCCTGGGGGGGCTGCGATCTGTGAAACTGTCGCCATTTTCGAGGCCTGCCGGGGGGGGGCAGCACAGTGAGGGCCACGGGCAGATTCAAATGAGACCTCGCCATCCCTGGGGGGGCTGCGATCTGTGAAACTGTCGCCATTTTCGAGGCCTGCTGGGGGGGGCCAGCACAGTGAAGGCCACGGGCATATTCAAATGAGACCTCGCCATCCCTGGGGGGGTGGGATCTGTGAAACTGTCGCCATTTTCAAAGCCTGCTGGGGGGCCCAGCGCAGTGACGCCACGGGCAGATTCAAATGTGACCTCGCCATCCTTGGGGGGCTGCGATCTGTGAAACTGTCGCCATTTTCGAGGCCTGCTGGGGGGCCCAGCACAGTGAGGGCCACGCGCGGGTTCACATTAGACCTCGCCATCTCTGGGGGGGCTGCGATCTGTGAAACTGTCGCCACTTTCCAGGCCCGCTGGGGGGCCCTGCACAGTTACGCCACGGGCATATTCAAATTCCACCTCGCCGTCCCTGGGGGGCTGCGATCTGTGAAACTGTCGCCACTTTCGAGGCCTGCTGGGAGGGCCAGCACAGTGGGTACACACGGCGGATTCAAATTGCACCTCGCCGTATCTTGGAGGCTGCGATCTGTGAAACTGTCGCCACTTTCGAGGCCTGCTGGGGGGCCCAGCACAGTGGGCACACACGGCGGATTCAAATTGCACCTCGCCATCCCTGGGGGGTTGCGATCTGTGAAACTGTCGCCACTTTCGAGGCCTGCTGGGGGGCCCAGCACAGTGGATACACACGGCGGATTGAACTTGCACCTCGCCATCCCTGGGGGCCTGCGATCTGTGAAACTGTCGCCACTTTCGACGGCCTGCTGGGGGGCCCAGCACAGTGGGTACACACGGTGGATTGAAATTGCACCTCGCCATCCCTGCGGGGCTGCGATCTGTGAAACTGTCGCCACTTTCGAGGCCTGCTGTGATCACAGTTTTCGAAGTGGCTAGGAGTGCTCAGGAATTGTAACTCATCAGCTTTATCAAGCCCTTTTCCTGTAGCCAGTGCCCTGCGAGTCTCCCGAATTCCGTCTGCAGACATATGTAACCCTCGCTTCGTCATCGCCCTCTTATAAAGCATCCTAAACTATTTGCGCCCCGCTTTTGCGCAGGGGTTGGGTACGTCGCCAGGGTAATTCCCAACCCTCCTGCGTTGGGTTCTCGTTTTGAATAGAGCACTGCTCGCGCGTCTCCTTTCTTCGTTCCCGCCCCTCTCTTCCCCCTTGCCTTGTGCCTCGCTCGTCGCTGCGTGCCAGCTGGGGGGCTGCGATCTGTGAAACTGTCGCCACTTTCGAGGCCTGCTGGGAGGGCCAGCACAGTGGGTACACACGGCGGATTCAAATTGCACCTCGCCATCCCTGGGGGGTTGCGATCTGTGAAACTGTCGCCACTTTCGAGGCCTGCTGGGGGGCCCAGCACAGTGGATACACACGGCGGATTGAAATTGCACCTCGCCATCCCTGGGGGGCTGCGATCTGTGAAACTGTCGCCACTTTCGAGGCCTGCTGGGGGGCCCAGCACAGTGGGTACACCCGGTGGATTGAAATTGCACCTCGCCATCCCTGGGGGGCTGCGATCTGTGAAACTGTCGCCACTTTCGAGGCCTGCTGGGGGGCCCCGCGCAGTGGGTGCACACGGCGGATTCAAATTGCACCTCGCCATCCCTGGGGGGCTGCGATCTGTGAAATTGTCGCCATTTTCGAGGCCTGCCGGGGTGCCCAGCACAGTGGGTACACGGCGGATTCAAATTGCACCTCGCCATCCTTGGGGGGCTGCGGTCTGTGAAACTGCCGCCGCTTTCGAGGCCTGCTGGGGGGCCCAGCACAGTGGGCAGCCCCGGTGGATTGAAATTGCACCTCGCCATCCCTGGGGGGCTGCGATCTGTGAAACTGTCGCCACTTTCGAGGCCTGCTGGGGGGCCCAGCACAGTGGGTACTCACCGCAGACTCAAATTAAACCTCGCCATCCCTGGGGGGCTGCGATCTGTGAAACTGTCGCCACTTTCGAGGCCTGCTGGGAGGGCCAGCACAGTGGGTACACACGGCGGATTCAAATTGCACCTCGCCATCCCTGGGGGGTTGCGATCTGTGAAACTGTCGCCACTTTCGAGGCCTGCTGGGGGGCCCAGCACAGTGACGCCACGGCGGATTGAAATTGCACCTCGCCATCCCTGGGGGGCTGCGATCTGTGAAACTGTCGCCACTTTCGAGGCCTGCTGGGGGGCCCAGCACAGTGGGTACACCCGGTGGATTGAAATTGCACCTCGCCATCCCTGGGGGGCTGCGATCTGTGAAACTGTCGCCACTTTCGAGGCCTGCTGGGGGGCCCCGCGCAGTGGGTGCACACGGCGGATTGAAATTGCACCTCGCCATCCCTGGGGGGCTGCGATCTGTGAAACTGTCGCCACTTTCGAGGCCTGCTGATGGGGCCCAGCTCAGTGGGTACCCACCGCAGACTCAAATTAGACCTCGCCATCCCTGGGGGGCTGCGATCTGTGAAACTGTCGCCACTTTCGAGGCCTGCTGGGGGGCCCAGCACACTGGGTACTCACCGCAGATTCAGATTCGACCTCGCCATCTGGGGTGGCTGCGATCTGTGAAACTGTCGCCACTTTCGAGGCCTGCTGGGGGGCCCAGCACAATGGGTACTCACCGCAAACTCAGATTAGACCTCGCCATCCCTGGGGGGCTGCGATCTGTGAAACTGTCGCCACTTTCGAGGCCTGCTGGGGGGCCCAGTACAGTGGGTACTCACAGCATAATCAAATGAGACCTCGCCGTCCCTGGGGGGCTGCGATCTGTGAAACTGTCGCCACTTTCGAGGCCTGCTGGGGGGGCCAACTCAGTGGGTACCCACCGCAGACTCAAATTAGACCTCGCCGTCCCTGGGGTGCTGCGATCTGTGAAACTGTCGCCATTTTCGAGGCCTGCTGGGGGGCCCAGCACAGTGGGTACTCACAGCAGACTCAAATTAGACCTCGCCATCCGTGGGTGGCTGCGATCTGTGAAACTGTCGCCACTTTCGAGGCCTGCTGGGGGGCCCAGCACAGTGGGTACTCACCGCAGACTCAAATTAAATCTCGCCATCCCTGGGGGGCTGCGATCTGTGAAACTGTCGCCACTTTCGAGGCCTGCTGGGGGGCCCAGTACAGTGGGTACTCACAGCAGATTCAAACGAGACCTCGCCGTCCCTGGGGGGCTGCGATCTGTGAAACTGTCGCCACTTTCGAGGCCTGCTGGGGGGGCCAACTCAGTGGGTACCCACCGCAGACTCAAATTAGACCTCGCCGTCCCTGGGGTGCTGCGATCTGTGAAACTGTCGCCACTTTCGAGGCCTGCTGGGGGGCCCAGCACAGTGGGTACTCACAGCAGACTCAAATTAGACCTCGCCATCCGTGGGTGGCTGCGATCTGTGAAACTGTCGCCACTTTCGAGGCCTGCTGGGGGGCCCAGCACAATGGGTAAATTAGACCTCGCCATCCCTGGGGGCTGCGATCTGTGAAACTGTCGCCACTTTCGAGGCCTGCTGCGGGGGCCAGCACACTGGGTACTCACCGCAGGTTCAAACGAGACCTCGCCGTCCCTGGGGGGCTGCGATCTGTGAAACTGTCGCCACTTTCGAGGCCTGCTGGGGGGGGGCCAACTCAGTGGGTACCCACCGCAGACTCAAATTAGACCTCGCCGTCCCTGGGGTGCTGCGATCTGTGAAACTGTCGCCACTTTCGAGGCCTGCTGGGGGGCCCAGCACAGTGGGTACTCACCGCAGACTCAAATTAGACCTCGCCATCCCTGGGAGGCTGCGATTTGTGAAACTGTCGCCACTTTCGAGGCCTGCTGGGGGGCCCAGCACAGTGGGTACCTACCCGCAAACTCAGATTAGACCTCGCCGTCCCTGGGGGGCTGCGATCTGTGAAACTGTCGCCACTTTCGAGGGCTGCTGAGGGGCCCAGCACAGTGGGCTTCCCGCACGTCTTTCTCCTGCTCTTCGCTCCCGACTCCCCATGTCCTCTTCGAGCCTGTAGTTGTTGCCCCTCGTTCTTGTACAGTTCTCCTGCGCATCATTACATAGGCGCGTGTCCCAAGTAGCTTACATATCAAACAACGGATCCTGCAACTTGATTGTCCATGCAAGCTTCGGCCAACTCGTCGTTTCCCATGATACAAATGGGTTGGGTACGTCACAGGGTAATTACTTGGACGCCTCCTATTTATCCTTCTACCTTCTCCTCCTTCCTCTCCTCCTCATACCCAGACTTCCTCATGCGCAGACTTACTCGCACTCAGATTTACTCATACACAAAATTATTCATACTCAGACCTACTCATATTCAGACCTACTCCTACTCACACTTATTCGTGCTGAGACTCACACACACCCCGTTCGCGGCCGTTTTGTGGGAATGTCTCAAGCGGTTAGCTCGTTTTCTGTCCCAACATCCTTCGCTTCCGGAACAGATTTGGAGGACGTCTCGAACGAGGCGCTCATTTTCACGTCCCTAAGGGGAGCCGCCGAGGGGTATTGCACGGCCCCGTTCGCGGCCGTTTTGTGGGGATGTCTTAAGCGGTTTGCTTGTTATCTGTCCCAACATACTTCGCTTTCGGAGCAGATTTGGAGGATTTCTCGAGCGAGGCGCTCATTCTCACGTTCATAAGGGGAGCCGCCGAGGGGTATTGCACGGTCCCGTTCGCGGCCGTTTTGTGGGGATGTCTCAAGCGGTTAGCTTGTTTTCTGTCCCAGCATCTTTCGTTGTCGGAGCAGATTTGGAGGATGTGCCGAGCGAGGCGCTCATTTTCACGCTCCTAAGGGGAACCACCGACGGGTATTGCACGTTCCTGTTCGCAGCCGTTTTGTGGGGATGTCTCAAGCGGTTTGCGTGTTTTCTGTCCCAACATCATTCGTTTTCGACCCGCCTCCGCGTATTACAGGATTCCTGGGAACTCGATTTTCACTTGGGTTTGTTTCAAATTGTTGCTCCCGGTGAAGCGATGCACTCATTTTCTGGCTTCCGCTCGTTCCGAATCGTGCTCCCGCTGCAGCGCTGGCCTCATTTCCGCGTTTGTGCTCGTTTCAAATCGTGCTCCCGTCCCAGCGCCGGCCTTCCTTCCAAATGGGCAGAAATCTGAAACATGCTCCCGAAAAACCACCGGAAGTGATTCCACATTCGGTGCCGATTCGTTGAGTTTCTGGGCCGCAAGAGCCCCCCCCACTTTGGAACGTCGACGATTTCAGAAAGTATCAAGCGGGAGCCCCGATTCTGCTGCGAAAAGGCGATGCTGGAAGCAGCGCCAGCGGGTGCTCCCCATCAGCCCCGCTTTGTGTGGAGTGTTTCGGGGAGCCCAAGGAGCTAGAAGCTAGACATTGAGCCACGATTCCAGACCGGCCCAGACCTCTCGAAGACGATCTTCTATACTCCAAAGAACCTGGCGCCATACCGTGACATGCTGTGCGGTGTTGCGTTCTGCGCCGCTGTGCGATACCATGTTTTGCGTTGCGCTGTTTTGTGATGCTGTGTTTCACTGCGCAACTCCACACCATGCGATGGCATGCTACGCTTTGCCGTGCTCTTCTACGCCATGCCATGCCGATTTCTAGTACCATGCATCGCGTACACCCCCGCGATCATATCGGAGTTCGGATCGAGAAGATATTTACGCCATGGTCAGGATTCTAACACAGGGGTAGGACGTCATACATGACGCGAGCGCACCTAGCTAGTCCCCCCCCCCTCTCCCCCTTTTCTCCCCCTTCTCCCCCCCTCTCCCTCTTTCTCCCTCCCCCCGCCTCCCTCCGCCTGCGTCCTTTACAATTACTCAATATGAAAATACTCTCCCTCTTCCCCTGATGGCGTCCGGGTGATGGCCGCGCACCCTCCGCGTACTGTTTTTTTACACAGGATTCCCGGGAAATCCCGGGAAACGACTCTCGCTGAGGCGCCGGCGTCATTTTTTCCCAAAATGCTTCTCTCGTTGAGGCGCCGGCTTCATTTCTGCTCCCGAATCGTTCCGAATCGTGCTCCCGCTGCAGCGTGGGCCTCATTTTCGGATCGGTGTTTGGCCTCCGTCGTTCAGGATGGCGTTCTCGCCCCAGCGCGGGCCTTTTTCTCGCCCATCCGCCCGCCCGCCACCACCGCGCCGCACCGCCACCACCACCACCACCACCACCACCACCACCACCACCACCCACCACCAGCACCAGCACCACCAGCACACCACCACACCACCACCACCAGCCACCACCACCACCACCACCACCACCAACCACCACCACCACCACCACCACCACCACCACCACCACCACGACAACCACGCACACACGCACGCACGCACGCACGTGCACCACCACCCACTACGCACGCGCGCGCGGAGCCACAGGTCCGCTACGACACGCGTCCGCGGATCGAGAAAATCAGCGCCATGGTAAGGGATGGGAGGGAGGGGTAGGACGCCAGATATGACGCGAGCGCACCTAGCTTGCCTTTCCCCCCCCCCCCCTCCCCCCCGCCCCACCGCCCCCGCGGGCCCTTTCCTGTGGGGCGGCGTTCGCGGCGGCGGGCCTGCGGGAGGCGCCCCGCCCGCCCCCCCCCCGCGAGCCACGGGCCCCCCGTCACAGAGGGGAGGGAGGAGGAGGAGGAGGAGGAGGAGGTAAAGGAGGAGGAACAGGAGGAGGAAAAGGAGGAGGAAAAGGAGGAGGAGGAGGAGGAGGCGGAGGAGGAAAAGGAGGAGGAACAGGAGGAGGAACAGGAGGAGGAAAAGGAGGAGGAGGAGGAGGAGGAGGAGGAGGTAAAGGAGGAGGAAAAGGAGGAGGAAAAGGAGGAGGAAAAGGAGGAGGAGGAGGAGGAGGATGGCAGGGCTGTCGGTTAGGGCACGGGCGGTACCTTCACCACCCAATGTGTGGTGTCCTCTTTCGATGAAAAGGGGATACCAAACTCGTGGCCTGAAACGGGGGACGGCGGATATCTACGATGGTGTGGCGTTTAATGCGGAGCACCTGGCGATGTTTCTCCTCACTATCGCGTTCGTTGGCCTCAACCCCCTCCTAACCCCATACCCGTTGGTGATTCTCACGAATCAGGGTTCTACTGGGCAGCATCCCGAGAGGGGAAACGAATTTGCTTCGGCAGTGGTCCGCATTTGCATTTGAGTATGTACGTTCACCTTAGATTACAATGTTTCTCATCCTAATCTTCCTTGGCCGCCATTTTTCTACCCTCGATTCGTGAAGGTGTGTTTCCCACAAATTGAAAGTGGCGACCCCCCAGGCATCTGATTGCTGCTGGGGGCTCTTGGCGATCCTGTCGAATCGTGGCCTGCGCGTGATGCTACACATGAGGGGCCAACATCCCAAACTGTTGGCACATGTTAGCTGCGGGGTATGATCGATCCAACTGAATCGACTGGCCACATGGATACATGTGAACTCCGCGAGTCCGTAGCTCTCGGCCTCGGTGTCCGTAACATATATCCCGAGGTGCAGAATAGTGTTTTGGGGTCACGAGCCCCAGTCACGTGAGCAGAATAGTTCTTTGGGAGGGGCAACCCATGTTCACTCAACAGGCGTTCCTCTGGCATTCTTGAAGAGATCCAGACCGCAGCCCGTCCTCAGAGGCATTGTATAGATTGCCTTGTCCACGAAGCGACAAATAGGGCGACCATATTTCAGAAAATGCTGACGCCCGATGTGGGGCCTCAGCACGAAATACATGTCACGGAGCTGGTGCGTCACGGGATCTGTGCACAGCGGCATTCGATAACGTAGGATCTGAATGTCACGGAGATGGCGCGTCACGGATTCGGTGTGCCACCGACGCCGCAGACACGCCAGGCAAACAACGCGAGGCAACCGGCTCAAGCTTATATCGAAGTTCCCAGACTTTCCAGGCCCCCGCCCCCCGACGACGGCCCCACGACAGCGACTTGCGGCCGATCCATTCACGTCGGCACGCCGAGGGCAAGTTGTGAACCTGAATTCCGTAGCCCTCTGCCTTCGCACGTGCGGCGTGGGGGTGTCGCCGTCCCAGCCTGCGACATCACCCCAAACCTACCACAACGATCGTGTTATTGGGCCGATCCATTCGAATCGACAGGCTGGGAGCTATACTTCCAGCCAGCCCTCGCTCCATCCAGCTCCCCCCCGGCGGGGAGGTCTGCGTGCACTGCTCGCCCCCTCCCCCCCTGCTGCAGCACTTGCTTTGCAGGCGCAGGCGAGCCCCGTGGCGAAGCGCACGGAGGAGAGGAGGAGGGGGGCGGTGAAATTCGGGGAGAGGAGGAGAGAGGAGGATTACCAGGATTACCGCCTTCACAAGAGTGAAATCAAAGCTACATGCTAAGGCCGCCCCCTGAGCTCACCCGCCAACGAGACGAACCAGAAGGAGGAACCCAGCGAGAGGTACAAGTAGAACGCGACACCGAAGTCCATGATAACATACCATGGCGAATCCCTCCAAACTGACTGGCGCCCTCGACAAACGAAACGTGATAAGCTAAGCTGAAATGAAATCGGCTCGATTCGGCCCTACCGTAGATAATCGGGCAACCTCGCACGTATATCATAAAGATCGCCTCATCCACAGACAGCCTCGCAAAACAGTAACGCAATCGAGAATAACCAGCCAAAGTGTTCATTCCTTCCAGCCGACAACACTGCACCCACAAACCAAACATTGAATTGAAATAGCTCCCAGAACCACGCCCCAGCGAAAAAGCCGCCGCCCGAGTGGGTCTTAGATGGGCTCGAAGCCCCCGTGCCCCCCGGTTGCGGACGGGATGCCGATGAAGAGGTCCAAGGAGAGCACCACGACGAACACCGCCGCGCTCCGCCGCCCGAGTGGGACTTAGATGGGCTCGAAGCCCCCGTGCCCCTCGGTGCGGACGGGATGCCGAGGAAGATGTTCGGGAAAATGTTGAAACACGAATTCGCTTCCCTTCGTCACCAGGAGGGGCTGAACGATGCCGTTGCGAGCAAAAGACTCCCAACACTGTCCAGACGCCCTGGTGTCCCCCAAGCGCCGACGAGGAGGCGGGAAGCTAGGCTAGCGCGAGCGAGTGAGAGCCAAAAGATGGCACTACGCGCTCCGCCCACCTGTGCTTGAGGGAGGAGGAGGAGGAGGAGGAAGAGGAGGAGGAGGAGGAGGAGGAGGAGGAGGAGGAGGAGGAGGAGGAGGAGGGGGAGGAGGGGGAGAGAGAGGGAGAGGAGGAGGAGGATGAGGAGGAGGAGGAGGAGGAGAGGAGGAGAGGAGGAGGAGGAGGTGGGAGGAGAAGGGGAAAGGTGAAACCGACGGCCTGCCCAGGAGTGGAGGAGAAGGGGAGAAGGGGGCCCTAGGCTGCGCCACGCTAGCTCATTCCGGCGGCTCTGGCCGCGCCTCCGGCCGCCTGCGCACCGCCGCGCGCCAGCTCCCCCCCCCCCGATTCCCATCGGACGCGCCCTGCTGGCATAGGCGGCCCTCCGCAGTTCGGCACGACCCTCACGCACTTCGTGGTCCCAGAAGGAAGGGGGGCTAACATTTCCCAGCGCGCGCCCAGAGGACGGCCGGGGGTAGGAGGGCCTGCATGCATTGTTCCCACCCGCTACACGAAAAACAGATGTCACGGAGTTCGTGCGTCGCGGAGACGATGCGTCGCGGACTCGGTGCGTCACCGACGCCGCCACCGCACCATGCACACAACGTGAGGCAAAGGGCTCTATGCTGCAGCGAAGCTCACAGGCCCCCAAGCCCCCGCCCCGGGAGTGAGGGTTACGGCACGAGGCTTCGGGTGTGAGAGTGAAGGTGTTCGGGTGCAGGGCTGCGGTGTTACAGTGGGGGTGCCGGGGGTGGGTGCGGGGCTCGTATTTTTGGATCGGGTCGTCGGACTAGGTTGTTGTGGTCAGGGTCGGCCGTAGGAGCGTGAGAGTCAGGATCCAGATTACAGCGTTCGGGCGCGAGGGGGTTAGAATTCAGCTCGAGCGTGGGCGAGGCGGTGATAAAGTGACAGGGTGTGCCGGAAACTGCCACGGGGCTGACTCTTGCCGAAGCGCCCGCGTAGCGCGCGTGGTTCTAGCGTATGTGTGCGTGTATGTGTGTATGTATGGATGTGTATGTACGCATGCATGCATGTATGTATGTATGCATGTATGTATGTGTGTATGTGTGTATGTATGTATGTATGTATGTATGTATGTAGGTAGGTAGGTAGGTAGGTAGGTAGGTAGGTAGGTAGGTACGTACGTATGTATGTATGTATGTATGTATGTATGCATATATGCATGTATGTATGTATGTAGGTATGTATGGGTGTGTATGCATGCATGCATGCATGTATGTATGCATGTACACATATATACATCTATGCATGTATCAATTCCTATCTACACATATATATATATGCGTATCTGTTAGCCAGCGCGGATCTCTACCGTGATGTGTTGCAAGGCATGTGGTGCAATAGGTGGCGCATTGAGACGCAATGCAGAGCAATGTAAAACAATGCAAGCAACATGCACATCAGCGCAATACAGTGCAAATCAATGCAAAGCAGCGAACGACAAAACAGTGCAAAGCAATGCAATGCATGCCAAATCAACGCAAGTCAGACAAGTCACAGCAAGGCAAGCAATGCAACGCAATGCACAGCAATGCAAAGCAAGCAATACAAGGCAACGCACTGCAACGCAATGCAAAACAACGCAAAGCAATGGACAGCAGCGCAACACAATGCGAAACAATGCAACCCAGTACAAGACAACGTAGTGCATACAGTGCGAATAAATGCAACACCGTGCAACGCAAAGCAACGCAAGTCAAGGTAAAGCATAGCAACGCAATGCAACGCCAATCAACGCAAAGCAATGCAACACAACATCACGCACAGCAGGCAAAGCAATACGAAGCCAAGTTTGCACAGCAAATCAACGTGAAACAATGCGACGCCGTGCGACGAGGCGGCGACGGGGCGGCGTCGGCGACCAAAAGGCGGCGGACCCGACAACGAAGCCCAGACGACTAGCGGCGACGGGGCGGCGACGGGGGCGGCGACGGCGACCACAAGGCGGCTGACCCGACAACGGAGGCCAGACCACGGGCGGCGACGGGGCGGCATCGGCGACCACAAGGCGGCGGACCAGACAACGGAGCCCAGTTCCTCAGGAAAGAAATACGATACCCTAACTGCAGGCACAGCTTGTGGGTGTGAGATGTACGAGTCGCGCCATTCCAGACCGGGGGCCCGCCACCTCGCAGCCATCGGCCAGCATTTTTGCTATACCCCCTCCCAGCGGCCTCCAGGAGGTCTCAAAACGGCCCACGAGGCCTCCCAGCTAGTTTAAAATACCCCAAATCGGCTCCAGAGAAACCCAAGAGGACCCGACGACGATCCAAGAACGCTCCAAGAGCGCTCAATTTGTGCCCAACACGGCCCAAGACGACCCCGACGACCCCAAGACGCCTCCGCAACCATTTTCGCTCAAGCCTTTTTTGGCCCACGCCGCTTGGGCTGCGGCCAACCGCTCTGGGCCGTGCCGTGGGCTCCGAGGCGAGAGAAAGCGCGCGGGCCTGGTTGCGGGGCCGAGCGAGCCGCAGCAGATGGTGTGCCGCATGCGCCCCACGTTCCGCGACAGCATCGAGGTCATCCAGTTCGACCCAGAGTGCAGGACCCCTGGCCAGGCCAGCGTCGCGGCCGTGGTTATCGCGGGCCCGCGGGCCACGAGGCGGAAGACGCCGTCCCTGGCTCCCGCGAAGGTTGTTGGCGGCGGAGCTTCGGAGACGCCCCTGCTGCATGCGACTGTTTCTCGCGGGACTCTTCGAGCTCCCCGCCCTCACCGTGGATTGGCTGGTCGCCTTGCAGCCTGTTCACCGAGCTGGTCGACAGCGACGCGGGGGAGGCCGCCGAAGAGAGCGTGTTCCGCCGCAGCGTCACTGCCAATCTTGGGCTGGGCCTTGCTCCGCACAACTTGCCGGCGGTGGTGACGTCGAAGATCCTTTCACGGCGTTTTGGGACAGGCCGAAGTTCTTCTCCGATAGCCGTTCCCTCGTGGTGGCGCGTTTCCCATAGGGCTTGGAACATTTGTTCGGTTCCGAATTGCCTCGCGGTCGAGAATAATGCGGCGGTTTTCTTTCAAATACCGTTCGCTTGCACGGATTCATCGAATGTGCCCAGCAGGGCCACGGCTTTGTGCCACAGAAGTGCATTGGTGACGCGCCACCATCAGCCTGTTCTTTTGTGGGCTTGCGTCTATTGCCACCATGGTGCACGGGTGCCGTGCCAACAGCAGCCTGTTCTTTTCTGGGGCTGGTGTCTAGTGCACAATGTTACCTTCATGGCCCGTTCTGAGATGTTCCATCTTTAATGCTTGGTTCGGATTCGTTTCGCGGTCGAGGGCAATGCGACGGATTTAAATGCCGCTCACTTGCACGACTCCATCTACTGTGCCCAGCCGGGTCTCGGCTCTGCAGTTGCGTCGAAAACAATTTTCACTTTCTCATCCGTGCCACTAAAGTGCATTGATGACGCGCAACCATCAGCCTGTTCTTTTCTATGATTGGTGTCTAGTGAACCATGTTGCCCTCACGGCCCGTTCTGAGCTGATCCATCTTTAATGTTCGGCGATAGGTTATTGCAGCAGTTTCTCGTCAGTGCCAGCACACTGTACAGTTGCCGCGCCACCATCAGCCTGATCTTTTCTGGGATTGACGTCTAGTGCCACCAGGGTGCGCGGGTACCAAGCCACCACCAGCCTGTTCTTTTCTGGGGCTTGTGTC
This sequence comes from Prorocentrum cordatum, assembly GCA_963575745.1. Lineage (NCBI taxonomy): Eukaryota > Dinophyceae > Prorocentrales > Prorocentraceae > Prorocentrum > Prorocentrum cordatum. The sequence goes on from CAUYUJ010014707.1 coordinate 254,445, forward strand.
TAGTGCACCATGTTACCCTCACGACCCGTTCTGAGCTGTTCCATTTGCAAAGCTCCGTTCGGAATTGTCTAGCCGTCAAGGGCATTGCGACGGATTCAAATGCCGCTCGCTTGCACGACTCCATCTACTGTGGCCAGCAGGGTCACGGCTCTGCAGTTGCTTCGAAATCAATGTCCAACTTCTCGTCCGTGCCAACAAAGTGCATTGGTGACGCGCCACCTTCAGTCTGATCTGTTCTGGGACCGGTGTCTAGTGAACCATGTTGCCCTCACGGCCCGTTCTGAGCTATTCTATCTTTAATGTTCGGCGAGGGTACTTGCAGTAGTTTCTCGTTTTGCACACTTTACAGTTGCCGCGCCCCTATCAGCCTGTTCTTTTCTGGAATTGGCGTCTAGTGCCACCAGGGTGCGCGGTACCAAGCCACCACCAGCCTGTTCTTTTCTGGGGCTGGTGTCTAGTGCACCATGTTACCCTCACGTCCCGTTCTGAGCTGTTCCATTTGCAAAGCTCCGTTCGGAATTGTCTAGCCGTCAAGGGCATTGCGACGGATTCAAATGCCTCTCGCTTGCACGACTCCATCTACTGTGGCCAGCAGGGTCACGGCTCTGCAGTTGCTTCGAAATCAATGTTCAACTTCTCGTCCGTGCCAACAAAGTGCATTGGTGACGCGCCACCTTCAGTCTGATCTGTTCTGGGACCGGTGTCTAGTGAACCATGTTGCCCTCACGGCCCGTTCTGAGCTATTCTATCTTTAATGTTCGGCGAGGGTACTTGCAGTAGTTTCTCGTTTTGCACACTTTACAGTTGCCGCGCCCCTATCAGCCTGTTCTTTTCTGGAATTGGCGTCTAGTGCCACCAGGGTGCGCGGTTGCCGTGCCACCACCAGCCTGTTCTATTCTGGGGCTGGTGTCTAGTGCACCATGTTACCTTCACGGCCCGTTACGAGTTGTTCCATCTTCAGTGTTCGGTTCGGGATCGTCTCGCGGTCGCCCGTTCGAGAATTTCTTCACATTCAAGGTCGGGGAGTCCAACAGTGAAGCAGCTACATGACACCGCTCGTATTCCAGCATGAAGTTGAGGACCCTATGGCGAGAGTGTATTCAGGTCGGAGGACACAACTTACCAGCATGAAGTGTGGGCCTCACACGGATGGGGGTTTCCGTCCGAGACGTCCCTCAAGGTGAGTATGTGTACATGGTGACGATGGGTGATGGTGCTGCGTGGCGGTGATGCGGTGATGAGCGAGTGTGTGAATTCGATTTAGTGCTAGTGAATGCGTGACAGTGTGTGAGATGATGACGACGATGACGTCGATGCTGATGACGACGATGACGTTGACGATGATGATAATGATGCTGATGCTGTTGATGGTGATGATGTTGATGATGATGATTGTGATGATGATGCTGATGATAATGTTGATGATGATGGTGGCGATGATGATGCTGATGATTACTGGGATGATGATTGTGATTAGGATGATGATGGTCAAACTGATGGTGTTGATGGTGATAATGATGGTAATGGTTGTGATGGTGATGATGATGGTGATGATGATGATGTTGGTGCTGATGATGATGGTGATGATGCTGATGATGATGTTGCTGCTGGTGATGATCATGCTGTCGATGAAGATGCTGATGATGCTGATGATGGTCATGCTGGTTCCTATGCTGATGATGACTGTGATGTCGATGGTCATGGTGACGGCGGTGTTGTTGGTGATGATGATGATGATGATGATGCGGTTGTTGTTGATGATGATGATCATGATGATGGCTGTGGTGATGCTGATGACGATTATGTTGCTGATGGTCATGATGATGATGCTGGTGCTGTTGGTGGTGCTGGTGATGGTGGTGGTGATGATCTGATGCTGATGCTGAAGATGGTGATGGTGATGGTGCTGGTGATGATGATGATGACGACGATGATGGTGATGATAATGGTCATGATGCCTGCGCTGTTGCTGCTGATGATGATGATGCTGTCGCTGAAGATGATGATTCTGATGATGAGGATGAGGATAATGATGAGGAGGAGGATGCTGATGCTGATGATGGTGATGATGCTGATGATGAGGCTGATGATGATGATGACGGCGAGGATAGTGGTGAAGATGTTGATCAGTATGATGATAATGATGGTGATGATGATGATCATGATGAGTATGATGATCATGATAATGATGCTGTTGCTGATGATGATGGTACTGATGTTGGTGATGATGATGATGATGATGCTCCTCTTCATGAGCCCCCACAACGGTTCATTTCCATTGAGGGAATGGCCTCGTTGGAAGACAACCGTTCGAAGAGCCTGAAGCATGCGAAACCATTGTTCTCGGGATTTCAACGTCATGTATCAGCCTGACTGCTGCGTCTGGACGATCCGGAATCGTGCCAGAGCGCCATTTTTGTGACTTCAGCACCGCGAATCAACATAATTGTTGCACCCGCATAATCCTGAATCCTTCCACAATTTCTGGTACGTTGATCATGGGATTCCGTCGTTGAACTCTTGCAAGTTTTTCCAACGAATGTGCGCGGCGCTCAGGCGAATGCCACATTTTGAAAAGGAACCGCCCTCAATCCGTGAAGCTGTTGCAATTTTTTAAACGAATGTGCGCGGTGCTCAGGCGAGAGCCACATTTTGAAAACCACCCGCCCTCCATCCGTGAAACTCTTGCAGTTTGTTTAGACGAATGTGCGTGGCGCTCAGGCGAGAGCCACATTTTGAAAAGGAACCGCCCTAAATCCGTGAAGCTCTTGCAAATAGTTCAATCTAAGTTCGCGGCATTAATGCGAGAGCCACATTTTGAAAACGACCCGCCCTCAATCCGTGAAACTCTTGCAACTTTCCCAAACGAATGTGCGCGGCGCTGAGGCGAGAGCCACATGTTCAAAACCACCCGCCCTCCATCTGTGAAACTGTTGTCATTTTTAAAGCCTCAATCGTTGAGACTGTTGCCACTTTGTAAGCTTCAGAGTCGGACGTGGTGAGGAAGTCTCAGGCGAAACGCCCGGCCCGCCCTAAAAACTGGCATCGGGATGCGACAGGGAGGAGTCATCTACAAGGAGAAGGAATGGAGGAGAAGGAGTAGAGATGGGGAGGAGATCCTGCGCGCGGGGGGGCCAGAGAGAACGAGACCCCCACTTTGGATGTGGGTAGCAACATAAGAGAATGACCTCAAGACGCTTCAAGAGAGCTCCCAGCGCATACCCAAGAGGCTCTAAGGAGGCCAAGCACATTGATGTCATGTGGGTGTGGGAAGGCTTTAACCGTTGTCGCCTTCGATAGCTTCCGACGGCCTCAGAGAACCCAAGAAGCTTCCCAGAGACCCCCAAGAGAGTGTGAAGACGGCTTCAAAGGTCCAGACGGCTCAAGAGGGCCCCAAGACGGCCGAATAAGCCCCAATGACAGTCCAAGAAGGGCACCAAAAGGGGCCTAAGAGGAGGAACCCGAGCTGAAATTTCGAGTCTTCCGCCCCAAGATGACCCCCGAGGCCGCAAGCAGGACCCCAAAATACCCATAAGAGGCCCCCAAAAGGCGTCAAGAGGCTCCCAGGAGATTCAAAACAGAGCCCACAGAGGCCCCCAAGAGGCCCCAAGAGGCTTCAAAACTACTTCTAAAAAGAAACCCACACAGTTATCATCTAAGAAGGCACCCACCCTGAAAAAAAGAGAGTTTCTGAAATTCATGCTTTTTTTAAGTTGCCCCCTCCCTCCATTTACTCGGCTGGCGCGAGCGTGTTCCACAATGCGCCTCCTCATCCCTTCCGCGCTCAGCGCTGCTCCTTCTCCCTTTCCTCTTCTTGAGCGTTCTCCTTCTCCCTTCTCATATTCTCATTCTTCCCCTCCCGTTTCCCTCGTCCTCGACAGTGTCGCCGGCCTTTGTCGAATGTTCCTCTGTTGTAATCTCTCCCTCATCCAGTAGCCTTCTCTCCTCCTCCCTTCTCTCTCCAGAGACCCATGTAGGTATCCAAGAAGCTTCTGCTGATCCACAACCCAGGGACTGAACTTCCATGGGCAACGCCTGAGCATCGTTGCTGGACGGGGTGAGGGGGACGCGGGGAGCGTGAAATATGGGAAGATGGATCTGGCCGAGAAGGGCCCCAAACATGTTGGAGAGCCCGAGTAAGATTCGGAACCATACCACGAAGGGCACCAAACAGAACGGACGACGAAAGCAAAAGATCTCGACGACAAAAACATGAAGGCCGACGACAAAAAGTTATCCTGGCGAAAGACCCAACCAGCCGCAATTGTGAGTACCGCGTTGTGAGTACCGCTTTCGGTGGAGCTCCCTATGAGGCCGCGAACCGTGTCAGGGGGGGTCTAAAATTGGAGGGCGCGCCGCTGGATCTCCCCAGGGGGGGGGGGGGGGACCCTTTCCCCCCCCCTTTCCTCGATCCGTCGTCGGGCAACCCCCCCCTCCCCTTCCCCCCTTTCCCCGATCCGTCGTCGGAGATCCCCCCCCCTCCTCCCTTTCCTGGTCCGTCGTCGGCAACCCTCCCCCCCCTTCCCCCCCTTTCAAAAGGGGGGAGGGGGTCCGAACCCCCCCCTCACCCCGTCACCCCCTTTGGCCGCAGCCCCCCGCCTCTCCTCCCCTTTCGCCACGCCGCCCCCCTGACACCGGAACCCGACCCCCACCACCCCTACCCCTAGTCCTCACCCGAACCCAAACCCCTAACCCTAACCCCAACCACTAACCCCAGCCCCAAAGAGTACCCACTACTGACTACTCGCCATTCGCTACTCACTTTTCACAACCCCCTACTCACTACTCACTATCCACTACTCACTACCCACCACCCAATACTCGCTACTCACTATTCCCTACTCACTACTCCCTCCTCACTACTCACTACTCACTCCTCGCTACCCACTATTCAGTACTCACTAAGCACTTCTCTCCCTTCTCACTACTCACGAATCACTACTCATTACCCATTATCCATTACTCACTACTCACTACTCATTGCCTACAAATCACTAGTCACTACCCACTACTCGCTACTCCCTACTCCCTACACGATACGACTACACAGTACTCAGTACTCACTACTCGCTACTCCCATACGCGCTACTCGTTACTCACTTCTCATTCTCTGCTACTCACTACTCCCTACTCCCTAGTCACTACATAGTCTCTAGTCACTGAGTCACAAGTCACTAGTCACTAGTCACTACCCACTACTCACTAATTGCTATTCACTACCCACCATTCGCTACCCACTTCTTACTACTCACTGCTCACTACTCCCTACTCACTACTCACTACTCGCTACTCCCCACTCGTTACTCACTGATGACTACCCACTACTCACTACTGACTACTCTCTATTCTCTACTCACTACTCACTACGCCCTACGCGTTCCTCACTACTCACTACTCGCTACCCCCTGCTCGCTACTCACTACTCACTACCCACCACTCTCTATTCATCACTATTGACTACTCACTACGCACTACGTACTACTTACTACTCACTACTCACTACTCGCTGCCCGCTATTCATTATTCACTACTCTCTACTCACTACGCACCACCCACTACTCACTAATCACTATTCGCCACCCACTACTCACTACCCATTACCCATTACTCCCTACTCTACTCAGTGTTCACTACTCGCTACTCAGTACTCACTACTCGCCACTCACTACTCACTTATCAGTGCACACTACTTATTATTCACTACTCACTACTCCCCACTCCCTACTCCCTACTCGCCACGCACTACCCACTACTCACTACCGAATACTCACTATTCACTACGCACTAACTCACTACCCATTACTCACTACTCACCACTCCATACTCCCAACTCCGTACTCCCTACACACCTTCTCCGGCGCAGAGAGAAAAAGTGAGAGAGGCCCACCCGGCGCAAAGGGGGGGAGGGGGGGGGTGTCCGACGCCCCCCCCCTTCCAGCGCCAAGGAGGGGAGGGGGGGGTCTGGACCCCCCCCTCCCCCCTTCAAGGGGGGGGGGGGGGTTCACCCCGCTCCGTGGAAGGGGGGGGGGGGGTTCTGGAACCCCTTCCCCTCCTTTTGTGTATTTAGGGAAATCCACTGGCGCACTTTCCTAAAATGGCCGTCGGGCGCATGCGGCATGAACCACTCAGGTTTTCGGTGGAGCTCCCTTTTGGGCCACGAACCGTGTGAGGGGTATGCCAAAATTTGCATCGGGCGCGTGCGGCCTGTGCCACTGGGGCCTTCGGTGGAGCTCCCTATGGGGCCACGAACCGTGTGAGGGGTGTGCCACACTGGGCGTCGGGCGCATGCGGCTTGTGCCGCTGGAGCTTTCGGTGCAGCTCCCTATAGGGCTAAGAGCTGTGTGAAGCGTGTGCCAAAATGGGGGCGTCGTGCGCATGCGGTCTGGCCCACGGGGGCCTTCGGTGGATATAGGGCCAGGGGCCGTGCGAGGGGTGTGCCACAATGAGCGTCGGGCGCATGCGGCCTGTGCTTCCGGGGCATTCTTGGAGCTGTGCCAAAATTGACGTCGGGCGCATGCGGCCTGTGCCTTTGGGGCCTTCGGTGGAGCACCCTATGGGGCCAGGAACCGTGTGAGGGGTGTGCCACAATGGGCGTCGGGTGTGCCACAGAGAGGGCGTCGGGCGCATGCGGCCTGTGCCACTGGGGCCTTCGGTTGGGCGCATGCGGCCTTGGCCACTGGGGCGTTCGGTGAAGCTCCCTATGAGGCCACATGCGGCCTGTGCCGTTGGGGCCTTCGATGGAGTTTCCTATGGGGCCACGAACTGCGTCAGGGGAGGGCTAAGATGGGCGTCGGGCGCGTGCGGTCTGTGCCACTGGGGCCTTTTCAGAGCCTCCTGTAGGGCCACGAGCCGTGTGAGGGGTGTGCCACAATGGGCGTCGGGCGCATGCGGCCTGTGCCACTGGTGCCGTCGGCGGAAGTCCCTATGGAGCCACGAACCGTGTGAGAGGTATGCCACATTGGGCGTCGGGCGCATGCGGCCTGTGCCATTGGGGCCTTCGGTGGAGCTCCCTATGGGGCCACGAACCGTGTGAGGGGTGTGCCACAATGGGCGTCGGGCGCATGCGGCCTGGCCCACCAGGGTTTTTGGTGGAGCTCCCTATTGGGCCACGAACCGTGTGAGGGGTGCGCCGAAATGCTGGACATGAGGCGAGCAGAGGCAGGGAATGGGAGGAACGAGGGGGAGGAGGAGCAGAGGAGGAGGAAGGAAGTGACGCGGGGCGCTGCCATTGGATGGTTGGGAATGAGGCCGACAACACGTTCAGCACTCCGACGGTAGGACCCCGCAGGAAAATATATCACCTAGGGTCTGGGCCCCCCCTTCATGCCGATGCCATCGGCAGCCCCCCCCCCCCGCGATGGTCCCCCCCCTGTGGGTGTTGTGGGGTGCTGCGGCTGTGGCGTGTGTGGCGTGGTACTGAGGTGCTTCAGGAGAGCTCCGGAGGTCGTCGTCGCCGCCGCCGTCGCCGCCGTCGGAGGGCTCCGAAGATCGCCGTCGTCGTCGTCGTCGTCGTCGTCGTCGTCGTCGTCGTCGTCGTCGCCTTTGTCGTCGTCGTCGTCGCCGTCGTCGTCGTCGTCGTCGTCGTCGTCGTCGTCGTCGTCGCCGTCGTCGTCGTCGTCGCCGTCGTCGTCGCCGTCGTCGTCGTCGTCGTCGTCGCCGTCGTCGTCGTCATCGTCGTCGTCGTCGTCGTCCCCCCCATCCCATCAGGGCGCATTCCCCCCCCATCCCGTCAGGGGGGCGCCCGTGGAACCTTGGGGCCCATCCCATCTGGGGGTGGGAGCCCGTGGGCCCGGAGCTCTGGATCATATCTATTTACACTGCCCTTCGTTCTTTCCACTTCGCCCTGGCCGAGGCCCCCCGTCCCGCCGTCTGTTGCGCCTCGTCCTCCTCCTTGGCTTCCTCGTCTTCCGTCACCTCCTCCTGCTCGCCCTTCTCGTTCCATTTATCTTGCTCCTTGTCGTCCTTTTCCTCCTCGTCCGCTTCTTCCACCTTCTCCTCCTCGTCCTCTTCCTCTTCTTTTCCCCCCCTTCATCTCCATCCCGCCTGTTCTCCTCATGCGCTTCCCCTTCCTCCTGGCAAGGGCGCGCATGCCGATTTTCCTCGGCGCCCTCGCCGCCACGCCTGGCCGGGTTCGCGTTCTCCGATGGCAAAATCGCGAAGCCGTCGGGGCAACCCTGGGGGCCACGTCGTCGGGACAACCCCCCGAGACGCTTGGGCGCGGGAGCAAACGGTTGGGACAACCCCGCAGGCGCCGAGCTACTCGCGGCCGTGCTCAGGCGGGACGCAGCACGAAGTCCAGCTCTGCCGCGAGCTGTTCCGTCTCAGCCCTGGAGTCCACCGCTCTCTTGCCGAACTCAAAGAGCGCCTTCCGCAAGGACGCCGGCGGCCCGCGCTCCAGGAACTCGCGCGTGGGCGGCCGCATGATCCGTATTCGCGTGGTGCTGGGGGACATGACGTAGATGTGCAGCCACCAGCGCTCGTTCAACATACTACTTGTGTAACCAGCGTTTTCGTCCGCGGTGCAGCGGGTATTGTGACGCCCTTGCGCAGCGTCTGACCGTGCGACAGCGTGGAGGTCAGGTAGGACGCGCGCGTCAGGGTGCACCCCGAACGGCGCACGACGTGCGGCCCCTTGGTATGCCACGTGAGCTTCTGATCGTTGGGCGTGAACAAGAGCGAGTGCCTCGCCCTCGCCTCGGCTTCGCCGTCGTCGTCAGCGCCTTCGGTGCTCTGCAGCAGCGCTTCGGCGACCTTGTAGATCGGGGATGCGTTGAAGCCGCGAACGTGCAGCGAGGTTCCCTGCGGCAGGTGGCGGGGGTGAAGAAGCTGTCCGGCGCGCACTCCTCGCAGTCCCGTTCGTTTTCTCTGTGAAATTCGGAGGACACGACGGTGGTCTGTTGCTGTCGCGCGAGCCCCAGTTTTTTTCAGCTCCTCCTGCACGGTCCAGAACCGGACCTCCATGCCGACGCTTGCCGGTAAAACGCCGCGGATATCTCCTGTTTTACGCGTATTCGGGACGTTCATGAGGCAACGGCCCGCGTCCGCGTCGCTTCGAATCGCGTCGCATTCGCTTACGGCCTGCAGGAAAACGAGGGGCACGCCTAGGCGCCGCGCTTTGCGACGAACGCGCGTAATGATCTATTTTTCCAGCGTCTCCCATAATACGCCCACGCTGTAGCCTAGCCGCAATTTCTCGTGCTGGTGCCGAGGGTCCCGGGCGCCGTGACAGTCCGAGGCCAGCATCTTCTCCAAGTCGGGCCAGACTTCTGGTGGGAAAGGCTTGTCTTCGCGCGTGCAGCCCAAGAGCGTGATCAGAGGGTCCCCGTGCTGGCAGCGCCTCGCGCCCATGATATCGAAGACGCATGGGATCTGAGAGAAGACCGCGATGGCGTGCTGAGTCTCCACCGTTGGCGGCCCCGCGATTTTGCGCGACCCGTGCTCCAGGAGTCCGCTCACGTCCGTCAGGGGGCCGATGCTGCCGGCGGGCTCCAGCTGCAAAGAAGCTCCGAGGTGCGATACGATGGGGACGCGCCCGACGCGGTTGTGAACGATGGGGATGATGATGACGTTCATTATGATGACCGGTGTTCCTGATGGGATCGTGACTTTGTGATGAGTGACTGACTGGGATGATGATGGAAATTGGTGTTCCGCATGGCGCCCTACCTGGGATATACTTCACTTCCCTGTCACTTCCGCAATGCCAAGTTGCTGCATTATGGTGTGCTGAATGTATGATGATGGTTGGTGATGAGGTGTGGTGATGATGACGCCTGGTACCGGTGAGTGTGAGAACACAGTGATGTGATTATGAAAACGGCGGTGATGATAATAGTGGTGGCCATGTTTTTGACGACGACGTTCATAATTCATTATTATGACGCGAATGTGTTTGAACGAATAAATGCGTGAATGGTGATGATGATGGGGATGAAGATGGTGGTGATGTTGATGTGTGTGGGTGGGCTTGATTGTAGTTAAGATGAAAATGGCGATGATGATAATGATGATAGTGGTGCTGATGACGATGAGGAGGAGGGGGAGGAGAACAAGATCCTGCTCGCGGGGCGTTCCGAGAAGACAAAAACCCTAGTTACGATATGGGAGAAACGTTTGCCCTCGACATAGCAGAAAGGAAGCAGACGACAAAATCCGCCGGCGGCGCGGAGTCTTGTGCGCTGACATTAAGCCGAGTGTGGAGTCGGACTCAAATGATTTTTTGCACTCGTGCCTATAAGAAATTGACGGAAACGCAGCACGCGGTCGCAAGGCACAAAGGGTAGGGGGTACATACAGGAGGGAATAGCCCTCGCGGGGGGGTCGAGCGAGTGGCGGCCGAGCGGGTCAGTGGCTCTAGGTTGGCGCGCGCAATGCGTGGGGTCGAAGCTAGCGGAGGTGGAGGCAGGGTGGGGGGCGGCGGGGGGGGGAGGGTGGGTGGGGGGGGGTGAGGGGGGAGGGGAAGGGGTCGGGGTGGGGGGGGTGTGGGGGGGGGGGTGAGTGGGGGGTGGTGTGGGGGGGAGGGTTTATTTTTTTTGTTATTTTTTTTTTTGTTTTTTTTATTTTGTTTTTTTTTTTTTTTTTTTTATTTTTTTTTCTTTTTTTTATTTTTTTTGTTTTTTTTTTTTTTTTTTTTCTTTCTTTTTTTTTTCTTTCTATTTTTTTCTTTTTTTTCGGTCTTTTTTTATTTCTTTTTTTCGCACGTTCGTGGCTCGCACTGATGTTTTCGCGTGCTCGTGCTTTTTTTTTTTTTTTTTCTTGTTTTTTTTTTATTTTTTATTTTTTTTTTTTTTTTTTTTTTTTTTTTTTTTTTTTTTTTTTTTTTTTTTTTTTTTTTTCTTTTTCTTTTTTTTTTTTTGTTTTTCGTTTTTTTTTTTTCTTATTTTTTTTGTTTTTTCGCTTATCGCTTTTTTTTTTTTTTTTTTTTTTGTTTTTTTTTTTTTTTTCGTGTTTTTTTTTGTTTTTTTTTTTTTTTTTCGATCTTCGTTATTTTGTTTTTACTTTTTTTTTTTTGTGCCTTTTTTTTTCTTTTTTTTTCTTTTTTTTTTAATTTGTTTTTTTTTTTTCCTGCGGGATCGGCGGGCGCTGGAGATGCGCGCGCGCGCCGGTGCCATCGGGCGCGCTGCGGGTAAAGCGCGAAGCGCGCGTGCGCGCGCTGGGCATGCGCGCGCGTCATCCCCCCCACGCAAAAAAGTTCCCTCACGCAACAAAGTAGCGACTCACCAAGAACAGTGCGTAGTCCGCCCGCGTTGCACACGGCGCGAAACTGGTGTCAACGTGAGGAGCGTGATTCGGGTGGGTGGTGGTGTCGGAGTCGAATTCGCATATCGCCCAACGCAGGCCGGCACGTTCCACTTGAGATTTTTGGAAATCGGTTTGGTGTTTTTTCCCCAAAGTACTGATTTGTGGATCTTGTCGTATAGGTAGCAATGAAATGAGGTCGGAACGTGCGAGGGTGTTGTCTTGCGCTGTGGGCACAAGCGTGGGCGCGGGAGTGTGCACGAGGTCGGGGCGGGAAGGTAAGACGCAACTCGCGGTCACAGAGCACGGGCGGTGTCTTCTCGAGGGGGTCGGCGCGAGGGCGCGAAGTTTGTGGAACCCAGGTCCCGTGATGATCGTTTTGCTGCCCTTGGGCGCCGAATACTCCAGGCAAGCACAGGTTCGGACGCGATGCGCGCAAGTGGTTTTGTGGTCTGGTGCAGGCAGAGGGTGGACGGGAGTACTGCAAGCGTGACCCTGTGCAGGACCAGGTGCGTCGATTCATCCGTCTTCTTTCGAAGAGTGTGCGCTTTTCCCTTTCCATTGGTCGCTTGTGGGAGATAGCCAGGCCGTGCAATTGGGAACCCCAGTGAACACAGTGTTTGGGCACGTTTTCCCAAACGTAGATGGACCAGCTACGCGCCCGGATGCTGCTGCTGAGATGGCGCCTGTGACCAAGCGAGTGTATATCATTGTCTGCCACCGCCATCATCATCAGTGCTGCCATTGGCACCCCTTTCGTCACAGGAGTTCTTCGGCACCTGGCCGCCGCTTGAGCTTTAGCCGATGGCTGCCCGGCGCCTCTCGCGCCCGCTGCTGCTCTGGATTGCCTGCGGGCCCGCGGAGTCGCTGTTGCCAGCCTCGTACTCGCAGAACATAGCCTGCAGGTCGGGTGCTCCAAGAGGTGATCTTGGCCAGATGTGGCGCCAGCTTTTCCAGGCTTGCCCATGAGGCCCCTAGAGTTAGGATGCAAATCCTGGGAGGGTGTCTTTGGCATCATCGCAGGCACATCTGTGGTCGAACTCCGGGCTAGTTATTTAAAATCCCATTCAATCCGGCTCAATATTGGTTCTATTCTGGGCTAATCTGGCATAGTGGCCCCCTCATCGGGCTCAGTAGCCACTGATCGCTCCCAGGAAGAACTCCCAGGAGTTGCCTCCTAAACCAGAGCACCCCTCGCGACGCCCGCAGGACCATCGTGCTTCCTGAATGGCACGAGAAGTTGAGGCTGGCACCCTTCAGCCAGTGATCATTTCTTGCGACCTCTGAGCAGGGAGAACAACTGCATCAATCCTCTCTTCCCTGGCCTGAACGATCTGGGGAGCAAGTAACGTGCACTTGCGACACCACCCTGGCAGGAAGGAGGAGGAATGATAAGGAGGGATGAGGAGATGAGGAAGAAGGAGGGATGGGGAGGGGGAAGGAGCACGGGGAGGAAGGAGGAGGACGAAGGATGACGGACGAGGGATGAGGAGGGGGGAGGGGAAAGGAACATGCAGAGGGGGAGGAGGAGGAGGAGGAGGAGGAGGAGGAGGAGGAAAGCACGAGGGGGAGGGGGAGGAGGGAAGAGGGGGAATGGGGGAGCAACGATCCGGCCCGAGCGTTCTTGGGAGGTCCGTCCGTCCACCTCGCCCCCGGGGGACGGGAGACTGGCTGTGGGTGCCAGTGCTTTCTCCTGCCCAGGTGTCAGTTCCCCAGGTGTCTGGCTGCGAGAGGTCGCGCCAGGCACGGTGTCGGAAGAGTTCCAGGAGAGGAGGAGGACGAGGAGGATGAGCAGCAGGAGGAGGGGGAGGAGGAGGGGGAGGAGGGGGAGGAGGAGGGGGAGGAGAGGCGGAAGAGGCGCTAGGCACTGTGTCGCAAGAGTGTCCCGCACGTTTGTGGTTCATTGTCGACACAGGCTCTCTTGAGCCACGCCGATTTTTCTCTTGTCGCGATGTCCCCGTCCCCCTTCCCGTTCCCTCCTCCTCCTCCTGTTCCCCTCTCCCCTGCCTCTTCCCCCTTCCTTGCCCCCCTGTCTCCTGCTTTCCCCTCCTCCGCCCCCTCCTCCCCTCCCCTTCCTTTCCCCCAAGTCCAAACCAATTCCCCCCTTCCTCTTCCCCCAAGGGGTCCTCCTGCCCCCCCTCCCTCGTTCGGCCCCTCGGCTCCTCGTCGCTCCAGGGCGCTCTCGGCTAGACGCCCGATCGCAGCAGCTGCGGGCGGCCCACTGTCTTCGGGGCCCGTGCTTGACTCTTCTGGGCGCCCCGCTTCCATTTCCCCGCCCAGGGGCTTGACGACGCTGGGCCGATCGTCTCGTGGGGGTGGGGCCAGACAAATCGATGTGGATGCAGGTGAACCCAGGGAAATCGAGACGTGCAAGGGTACATCTACATAATGATCTCCTGGCAGCTCTGGAGAAATCGTGGAAGCTCCAGGGCGAGCCGAGGGACAGCAGACGTCGGAGGCCCTCCAGAGTTCCCCCCGTCGTTCGTCCCCTCCGCCTCGTGGGTCTGCAGTACCGGCTCCCCACGATCTGCCGCTGCTGGCGCAGCTGGAGTGGCAGTGTGCTGACCGGTACGCGGTGGAGAAGTACCTGGGCTTCTGCAAGGGCGCCATCCGGTACAACCCAGCGCTGCCCTCCCCCCAGGGCAGCAGCCTCAGCCTGGACCGGGCGGTCATCGGGCAGGAATCCTCTCGACAAAAGCAAGTGTCTGTTCGGAAGTCCGCGCGAGTTCTCGGATCGACGGTGGAGCCCCCTGGCGCGCTCTGCGCACCAGAGAGTAGAACAGGTAGCGCCGATACTGGCAACCCGCGCGGACCTCCGAAAGTCAGTTTCTGTTCATGCCGACTTTCAATTCGAGGTCACTGCGCAGGATGACGCTGCGGCCACGATGTTCTTCTACCACGTGACCGGCATGGGCTACGAGGCCTGGGAGCATTCGTCGCCTGCCAGCGGCGATGACGAGTGCATGCGCAGCGTCTGGCGGCTGTCTTGCCTCACCTACTTCCCGAAGTCGCAGGCGGGGTGTCAGGTCTCGAAGGAGAAAAACTGCGTAAGCATAAACTACTGGCGCTCCGCGCAGACCGTCAAAAGCTCATGCTCATTATGGCGTTGTTTCCTCTTCGAAGGTCGGCTCAGGCACGAGGTACCACAGGCCCTGCGCGGGGCTCTGCGAGGGCTACCTGGAGGCCTGCGCCGTGGAGTGCTGCGACGACAGCGCACGGTGCGTTGCCCCTCCTCCTCGTGCTCGTGGTCCTCCTGCTCTAATTCCACCCTCCCTCCTTTTTGGTCTCTCTTCTCTGTCTCCCCCCTTCCTACTACTGCTCCTACCCATCGATCGTCGAAAGTAGGTTTTTTGAGATTCACTGATTCTAATATACGTTGCCTTCCTACTTCAATGATCGAGTGGCTTCACCTGTTCCGTCCTCTTTTGGGGGGGGGGCACCCAATCTATGTTCAATGCCTTCCCACTTCATGTTTCTACCTACTTCTTCCAACTGATGAGTATCTCTCTTCTCTTTCTCCCCTCTTCCTACTACTGCTTCTACTCCAGCCCAATAGGGCCCCCTGGAGCCCACCAGAAGCCCGCCCCAAGTTCCCCGACGACTCCCAGGACAACCCAGATCCTCGTCCCTCCCCCCCAGCACCCCCCACGGTTCTCTCCTCCCTCGCAGCTTTCCTCTCTCCTCCTCCTCCTCTCCCCCTCTTCTCTTGGCATCGCTCGGACGTGTGCATCTTTCTTTCGGCGAGGGCCATCGAGGAGCATCCTTGAAAATTTGGCGAACAAAAACACGCACGAAACCGAAAGAAGCACAGAGAATGGACGTCCGAGCGATGGCGAGTTCGCCTCTCGTCCTCTCTTCTCCCCTCCCCATCTCCGGCCTCCTCCCTCTCTCGGTGCATGGACCGCGGTCTGGGCTCCGCGAACGGCTCGCAGGCCCACGGGCGCGTCCGCTCGGCGTCGCTTGAGGGGGCCCCCTGGGCAGGGCCCATTGTTGCTTCGATCGGTCTGGTTCGATGTAGGGAGGGAAAACCACCCGCACCCGACAATTGGCGTTTGCTGAACTAGGGGAACAAAAAGTACAATAACATAAAAACTCGGAGGTCCGCGCGGATTTCTCGGATCGGCGCTGGGGCCCCCCGGCGGCGCCTCCGGCGCCGCCCCTGGCGCGCTCCGCGCGCCAGGGAGGGGGGTCCAGCGCCGATCCGAGAAATCCGCGCGGACCTCCGAGTTTTTATGTTTATGTCACTTTTGTTCCCCCAGAAAAAACCACCCGCACCCAACAATTGGCGTTTACTGAACGGCCCTGGGCGTTTCCTAAACAGCCCTGCCTTGCTTGATTCCTTCTGTGGGTGCGTTTCGTAAATGGCTTCGCGTGTCGGGGTGGTGATTATCGGGGTGGATTTTCTGCCCTGAATTCGAGTTCGATTCGAGATTCGATTCCGATTCGAGTTCGATTTGATTCCGATTCGATCCGATCGGTCCGATTTGAGTTAGATTCGGTCCAGTGGGTTCGACCCGATTCGATTTCGATTTTCCGACGAACCGATGCAGCCCGATGCTTGCATGGCGTGCCGACTCGATTCGATGCCGATTCCGAGCCGATGCAGCCGGATTCGATGCTTGTTACGAACCTATCCGATTGCACGATTCGGTGTGTTGTTCATGGCCAGGGGAACGTACACCACATGGATTGCACCGCGTGCATGTGACCACGTAGCTTACAGCACATAGCTTGCACCGTATAGTCTATATCAAGCATTATTTACACCACGTAGTTGGCACCGCACAGTTTGCATACTGCCTGCAGTTTACAGCATCGTGTACACCATGGATATTGCACCACACAACTCGTACCATCCAACTGGCGCCACATAGCTCACACCACAAATCTTGCACTACATAGCTGGCAACTCCACTGTGCAATAACGCATTGCTTTGGGCCCACGCTGGCACACATGCTGTAAAGAGTGAGGGGCGAACGGTCTTACACCATGACTTGGCACGTGCCAGCGAGGATTATTGTTCTTGTGGCTGTGCTCTCGTCGTCATCGCCCGCGACCCACCTGCGACCCCCTTGCCACCCACCTGCGACCCACCAGCGACCCATCGGCGACCCACCCGCTTTGGCGAAAAAATCGGCACCTGCGGCGGGCCCGCTGTGCAACGTAATGCGTAACAAGAATCAGCGCCTGTGGCGGGCTCGTCGTGGGATGTGTGAAAAAAGTATGCGCTTGCGGCGGGCTTCTTCAAATACTCCCGACGGCCCTTTCCCCCCGCTCTTACCCACAATTGCCAGGGATATGGTACGGATGTTATCTCCGTATTGTGCGTGTGTGTGTGTGTGTGTTTGTGTGTGCGTGTGTGCGTGTGTGCGTGTGTGCGTGTGTGCGTGTTTGCGTGTTTGCGTGTGCGTGTGCGTGTGCGTGTGCGTGTGCGTGCGTGTGCATGTGCGTGTGCGTGTGCATGCGTGCATGCGGTCGTTATTGATAGATGTTTTTGGGTTCTAGCAAATCTGGGCACACATGCAAACACGCACACACTGCCGCCACGTACCCAACTTGCCCGGGCGGGGAAAAGCAAAGACGTTGAAAACGATAACCCCGCCAGCCCGCCCTCGCAGCCCAAAACATTCCCTGAAACTTCGAAAAGCCATCGGTCTGACCACGACGACCCCCAAATGGAGAGGGGGGCTCCATCAGTTTTTAATGCGAGCAGTAATGCTCGCAACTCCGCGCTCCGAGATGCGCTGGCCAATGGACCAGCGCATCTCAAAGCGCGGATGTTCCGAGGATGTCTCGAGCGAAGCGGCCCAGACCGCCCCGCGCGGAGTTCCGGCAGAACTTGTCGGGCGCAGCGGGCCAGCCCACCTTTGGTCAGAGCATCTCTGAGCCCAGAGTTTCGAGGATGTCTCCGTGTACACGCGACCCCAGAGCTCCCAGCCCCCTCGCTGGTGGTGATTTTCCGCCCCAGGTCGATTTTTGGTGGCCCGGGGCCAGGTAGCGGGCCCAGAAGCTGAGATCGAGGAAGAATCGCCGGCTGCAAACATGAGATGTGGGAGTGGAAGGGGGGGGGCCTTCACCAGTCTCCTCCTGCTTCTCCTCCTTCTCCTCCTCCTCCTCCTCCTCCTTCTCCTCCTCCTCCTCCTCCTCCTCCATCTCCTCCTCCTCCTCCATCTCCTCCTCCATCTCCATCTCCTCTTCCTCCTCCTCCATCTCCTCCTCCTCTTCCTCCTCCTCCTCCTCCTCGAGTATTGTCGAGGACTGCAAAGGCCTCCATCGGCCCTCGGCCGCGTCCGTGAAGGCACAGTGGGGGAAAACACAAAGAGATCGGTGCCGCCACTCCCTGGACTTCAGTCGGGCATGTCCCTCTACAGGAGGAATTCTTGAAAATAAGCAAAACACAGCCTGGGGACGATGTTTTGACTATTTTTGCTATGTTTGAGGGCTCGTTGATTTTTGTAACTTTTCGTTCCAAATCCGCCTGTAGGAAGACATGCCCGACCTAACCCTGGACCTGTCCCGGAGTAAGTTCTGACCAGAATTTTGAGGAGAATCCAGCCGTGGCGACGACGGGTCCCCAGGACGAGCAGCGGTATCGGTATCATTCCCGTCTCTGAGTCAGAGCATCTCCGATCCCAGAGTTGCGAGGATGCCTCATGCGAAGAGGACTGCAGGACCCTCTCGGCCGCGGCCGCTTCTCAGGGGCAACGTTGGGGGGGGGTGGTAGGCTCAGGGGGGGATTCATCGACCTCGATCGCTCATTCATCGCCGATAGGGTCCTGATAGCGCACCCCGCCCATGAGGCATCGACGATTCCAACTCGATATTCCCCCCCGTAGCCGGTCCCCCCCGTTGCTCCTTGGTTTTCGGGTCACAGCCAGGCTCTCCGACGGCCAATCGGGACGATCCTGGCACCCACGGAGCGCATTCGGCGAGGCGCCACTATTGGAAGGCATCCCGAGGCTGGGAAACCGCCGAGAACCGACAAAGACGTCGGATAATCACCTCAAACATCGATCCCAAAACGCCCCCCCTGGCGTTGCCCCTCTGGACTGCGGAGCCCTCTCCGGGAACAAGCGGTGACATAAGCATACATTGTCAGCAGTCCTCCCTGATCTCTTGGATCGGCGCTGGACCTCCCTCCCTGGCGCGCTCCGCGCGCCAGGGGCGGCGCCGGGGTCTCTGCAAACCGCGCTGAGCTCCAACAGTACGTGTTGCTTGGGGGCCCTAACCCTCATAACACAGTGAAGACGTGGCCTCACTTGGGTCTCCATCTTTGCACCAGGGATAACGAATCTGGGCGGCTTGGTTCGATACATCTGCACAAAAGATCCCCTATCCCTACCTGGTGTTCCTGGCCTTCCTAATTTAGGTTCTCCCCCAAAGGATCAAAGGTACTCTTGGGGGCTCCATTCCGCTCTCCTCCGCCTCCTCCGCCTCCTGCTCATCCATCCTCGGCGTCGTGCTCGGTTTCCTGCTCTTCGTGGCCCTGACCTGCAGTGGGGGGGGGCCCATGCCAAGAAGCACCCTGCTTGCCTCCAGGGCGGCCTGGGTTTCTTCGGCGTCGATGGTTCTGCCAGGGAACGCGCGACGTTCCCACACGCCAGACACCGATGGACGTCCCGGGGCCTTCGGGTCGGGTCTCCCGTGGCAGGCTTCTCGTGGACGGGCCTCCACGGTGCGGCCCTGCGGCGGCCGTCGATGGTTTTGCCAGGGAACGCGTGGCGTTCCCACGCGCCAGACACCGATGGACGTCCCGGGGCCTCCGGGTCGGACTTCCCTGTGGCAGGGCTTCTTTTGTGGACGGGCCTCCACGGTGCGGCCCTGCGGCGGCCATCGCCGCCCCCCTGCCCGCCCGCCTGCCCGCCCGCTGTGCGGCGGCCCCCCTCGGCCCTTGGCATCGCTCGGACGTGTGCATGTCATTTAGCCTTCGGCGAGGGCCATCGAGGAGCCTCCTTGATCATTTGGCGAAAAAAAAAAAACACGCACGAGACCGAAAAAAACCCAGGAAATAGACGTCCGAGCGGTGGCCCGGGCCGCGCGGCCGCCCCCCGTGGCCCCAGGCGGGCTACGTGGACGAGGCCGACCCCGACGCGCCGGAGTGCTCGGGCAGGAGCGGCGGCGCGGCCCTCCGGGCCCCGGCGGGGCTGCTGCTGGCGCTGCTGCTGGGCCCTCGGGGGGGGGGGCAGAGAGGGGCGCCCTCGGGGGTGCCCTCGAGAGGGGGGGGCAATGAGCAGGGGCGCCCCCTGGAGGGCGCGGAGTTCTTTTCGCTTCGCGGTTCGGCTTCTGATTCCTCCTCCTCCTCCTCCTCCTGATCCTCCTCCTCCTCCTCCTCCTCATTCTACCCCCTTGTGTGCGCCGCCCCCTTCGAGGTGTTCGTCGGATCTCGGCGGTTGTCCAGCCTCGGGATACGTTCCAGCGGCTGCGCCTCGCCGAAAGCGTTCCGGAGCTGCCCAGATCGTCTCGAGCGGGCGCTTGTTGCCCAAGCCATGGCCCGACAAGCAACAACATCAGTGGCAACGTTTTTTGGGGGGGAACAGGCTCAGGGTTATGATGTTCCAACCTACTTGTAAGTCGGGCCTGTTCCTCTACAGGGGGGAAGTTCAAAAATAGTTATAAAAAATAGTCTGGGGACTATGTTTGACTATTTTTGAGCATTTTGGGGATATTGTTTGAGTATGTTTCATTTTTCGTCCAAAATCCCCCTGTAGGGGGACAGGCCCGACTTAAACCTACTTTAGCCTTGATCACCAGAAAAAAATTCGAGCACCAAGACAGTACCGAAACTTGAAGGTTTTGTCGTGTCGAGCCCTGGGAGGTGATACTCGCTCGACATTGTTTCGACACTTTTCTGGGTGCTCGAAATTATTTCTGGGATGTGGTCTTTAAGCGCGATGGGAGCAACATAAGATCAGGGGATGACGCATAGACCCCCAATCGCCCTTTCATCGCCAAGAGGGGCCCGATGGCCCACCCCGCCCAGGAACGTGCGGATCCGCTGTCGTGGGCCTGTCGGCGTTGTACAGTCGGACCAAGGTATAAGATCGAGGTCGGTTCGGGGAGGGGACCCTTGTGTTCTTCGCGTTTGTCGGGTGTTCTTATGCATCCTCGGGAGAGCACCCTTGGATGCTCTGTGTGTTTTGGCCAGCGCAGGGCCTCATGTTCTTGGAGGATGCCCTTCTGGCCCAGGTCCGACTGTATCCCTGGTTCCAGGTCGATGTTCCCCCTCCCGAGCCAGTCCCCCTCCCCCAAAGCCTCGCTCTCCTGGGGCTTTGCTGCTGTGTTCCTGCTCGTTCACATTTGTCACGTGTGCGGAGCTGTACTGTCAACGCCGCGCTTTTCTGTGGCCTTGCTGCGTCCCTGCTCGCAACGCACACCGCCAGAGGCGCTGGAGAGCTTGAGAGATCCACCCATCAAAAGTGCGATCCCTCCCCCGGCCCTCGCCAGCGTCAAGGCGGGCCTGTCCCCCTACAGGAGGAATATTCAGAAACAGTCTAGAAATGGTACGGGGACCATTTTCGGACCATTCTCGAGCGCTTGGGGAGCATATATTTCTGGGGTGCTCCTCATTTTTCCCCCAACATCCCCCTGTAGGGGGGCAGGCCCGACCTGACGCCGGCGCCCAGGCCTGCAGGTGCTCCGCGCGCCGGCGCGGGGCGGCGCCGACGTGCGCCCCCCCCCGCGCGCAGCCGCCGGCGCAGGGGGCGCCCGCCTCCCGGGCCGAGGGCGCGTGGCGGCGGCCGCGGCCGCCGTGCTCTGCGCGGCGTGCCTGCAGGGCTGCGAGGCCCGAGGCCTCCCAGACCCAGACATCACTCGGGGGAGCGTAAGACCTCCTCCTCCTCCTCCTCCTCCTCCTCCTCCTCCCCCTCCTCCTCCTCCTCCTCCTCCTCCTCCTCCTCCTCCTCCTCCTCCTCCTCCTCCTCCTCCTCCCCGCCGGGGCCCTCGCAGATCGACCCAGCTCGAATCGGGGGAGCGTAAGACCCGGGTTTGCCAGGACTCGGGTTCGTCCTCGTTTTTTGACGGCCGCGCCTCGGGTTTTGACGAGGAGGAGTGTCGTGGGATGTCTGCCGCGGGAGGCCTCGTCGAAATGCAGGCTCGGCCTCGTCATTTTTGTTGACGACCTCGTCGGGGATTTCCGAGTCCCCTGTACCCGGGTCTTACGTCCCCCTGAACATCGGGGGCGGAAAAGAGGGGGGGATGACAAGGGGGGGGGGGATATCATGGCGGGGGTCATGATCTTTCCCCAGATTGCATGGCGCCTCTTCTCATTTCATTACGTCCCTGGCCCCCCGCTGGGCCGCGCACATGCCGCCGGTCATGATTTGCACCCCCCTCTTGGACACCCCTCTCTTGGCCGCTCCCGAAGACGCGATGCTCGCGTTATGTCGGGCGTGTCCCCCTACAGGCGGGTTTTGGACGAAGAATAAAAAAAGAAACCCCAAAATACCTCAAAAAGGTCAAACATACTCCAAAAATGGTCCCCGGACTATTTTGGGATCATTTTTCTATTATTTTTGAGGTCTTTTTTATTTAATCGCTTCGCTCATTCCGCCGGCCCATACAGTCTCATGTCTGCCGTTTGCCCGAGGGCCTGGTGTCAATGCGGCGCTTTGGGGGTTCCTGGGGCCGCTTGGGGGACTCCTGGGGCGCTCGGGGGGGCATTTGGGGGGCCTCCTGGGGCCGCTTGGGGGACTCTTGGGGGCCTCCTGAGGGCCCCGTGGGGGCCTCTTGGGGCCTCTTAGGGGCCTCGGGGCCTAGGGGCTTCTTAGGGCCGAGGGCTCGAAATGTTGTTTCGTGTTCCCTCTCTGGGGCCCCTTTGGGGGCGTTCTTGGGGCCCTCTTGGACCGTTTTGGAGGCTTCTTGGGCCGTCTTCGAGCCCTCTTGGGCCATCTTGGGGCCCTCTTGGGTGCCTCTTGGGCCCTCTTGGGGCGATCTTGGGGGCCTCTTGGGCCGTCTTGGGGCGTCGGGAAGCCGAAAAGGTGGAAGCTCCAAAATCTCTCAAAAACCTATGGAAAAACAATGATTTTTGCCTCCGGGGGCCCTATTGGGAGTGCTCTTGGAGGCCTCTTGGGGCGTCTGGGGGCTATCTTGGGCGTCTTGGAGCGATCTTGTGGCATGTCGGACCCCTCGTGTACCATCTTGGGGGCCTCTTGGGGGCCTCTTGGCCTTTCTTGGGGCTCTCGGGGACGTCTCGGAGCCCTGTTGGTGCGCTCATGGAGCGCTCGGGGGGACCCGGCCGGGACCTGGTCGGGGTACTTTTCGTCCGGGGACCCCCAGGGGCCGCCCCGCGCGCGCGAACTAGAAAATTGTTAACCAGTTACCGGAGATCTTAGCACGCCTCTGGCCCGTTGGGCCGGCGAATTTTTCGTCGAAAATCCCCCTGTAGGGGGACACGCCCAACTTAAACCCAGACGCGATGCTCGCGTCGTAAAAGACTCGTGGCGGAGGTTTTGAATGGCCGTTTGCGGCCCCGAGGGGCCCTCGCCGGGCCTCGGGAGCGTCCAGAAACGGCTCGGGATGAAGAGCCGGTCCTGGGGAAGGGGTCGGGACTTCCGGGGATGCCGTCCTGAAAAAATCAAGACGTCGCTTGTCTGGGGATGGGGTCCGAGTAGATGGGGTCGGAAGATCGCGCCACATCGCCGATGCGTCGCCGATGCGGCTCGATGTGGGGCCCGATGTGCTTCACATCGACGTCGCCGATGCATCGCCGACGTCGACGATGCATCGCCGGTGCATCGCCGGTGCGTCCCGAATGCGGCGCCGATGCATCGCCGATGTATCGGCGATGCGGCGCCATCTTCCGACCCATCTACTCGGAACCCATCTAGGAAGCCTCTAGAGGTGGAGGTTCCGCAGCACGAGGTGGCGAATTGGCGCAAGAAGGATAACTACCTCCGGCAGTACGAGTACATACCGCCGGGGCATGATGCTTCGTCGGCCGTCCTCAATTCGTGCGCCGATGAGACCGTAGATGCCTCGCTGCAGTGCTCTGGACATGGGTATTGCAAGACCTGGAACCCCATGGCGAGGGACACGACCGCGTTGTCGTTCTGCACCTGCAGCCGCGATTGGGCAGGGCCAGAGTGCGCGATACAGCGGAAGAGCCAGACCAAAGTGTTCCTCCTCTCGCTGTTCGGTGGCATGTTGGGTCTCGACTACTTCTACCTCGGGCTGCCGCTCATCGGGCTCGCCAAGCTGCTCACCCTCGGAGGGTGTGGCTTCTGGTGGCTGGTGGACATCGTTCGCACGGGCGCGGGGCCTGTCTACTCGCAGAAGCACCGGGTGGCGGCCGACCTTCCGCACTCCGTCTTCTTGCTGGTCGTGCCTGGGGCGGGGGGCACAACCGGCGTCTCGTGAGGTCCGAAGTTCGGAGGAGACATAACTGCATCTACGCATAAACTTTCGGAGGTCCGCGCGGATCTCTTGGATCGCCACCACCCCTGGTGCCCGCCCTGGCGCGCGAAGCGCGCCAGGGAGGGGGGAGTGCAAGGTCAGTCGACAGAAGCTCATGTCGGTCTTCGCCTTTTCATTTCTAGACGAAGAAACATAGGCATGCATAATTACTACTTTTCGGAGGTCCGAGTGGATTCTTTGGATCGGCGCAGAACGTCGTCGGACGTCCCTGGCGGCGCCTCTGGCGCCGCCCCTGGCGCGCTCCGCGCGCCAGGAAGGGGGGAGTCGGACGGGGCTAGGACGAGGGTAAATCCGTCCCAGCGTTCCGGATCGCTCTCAGAGCGTCCCCGAACGCTCTGAGCAGGCCGCGGCGCCCGAGACATCTGTCAGAGCCGCTGGCTCTCAGAGCTTTAGTGGTTTGCACGTAATGCTCTTAGAACATGTTTGGCTGGGGCCGTCTTGCTTTAACACATCGGATGTTGTGCTCTAAGAACATCGTTTCTGTTCTCGGAACAGGTTTGGGTTCTACGAACGTGTCGGGACGGTCGGCCCCTGCTCAACATTCGGGAGCCTTGAGACGGGGGTCGATGCAAACGGGGGTCGGCCAGAGCGCCCGATCTTGCAGGATCCTGCAGGGCCAGGGTCGCATCGACCCGGGTTTGGGAGCAGGACCCTGCAGGATCTTGCAGGATCTTCCGCATCGACCCGGGCTTGGGCGCAGGATGTTGCAGGATCCTGCAGGATCTTGCAATGCCCGACTGGCCCGGGTCTGGATTGACCCGGGTCCGGAGATCCCCGAAAAATGAGCGTGGGGGAGCACCCCCCGACGGGGGGTCAGCCTCGCCGCGTCGCAGCGCCGCGACGGGGGTCGGCGCGCGGTGGCTGCCCGCGACGGGGGTCCATGTGGGGCTGTCGGCGGGGGGGAGACGCCCCCCCCCCGACGCTTAGTATGACCGCTTTCGGTTCGCGAGGGGGCGTCGCGGCCGTCATTTTTGCGGGTCCAGGTCCGCCAGTTTCGGTCCCAGGCCGTTTTCACTAAAGGGAGGTTTATTAAAGGGAGGTTTGTCCACCGCTGATAGTAAGAAAACTCGGAGTATCCTCTTCCTGGCCTCGTCTCGGGGAGTGCAAAGGCCAGTGCGCAAGACTTCTCGGACTGGCGCTGCACCCCCCCTCTCCGTGGCGCGCCAAGGGTGGCGCCAGAGGCGCTCCTCCTCCTGCTCCCCATGACCCCCATCCTCGTCCTCCTCCTCGTCCTCCTCCTCCTCGCTCGACCTCCGAAAGTTCACATGCATGCCTTTTTTCTTCTTCTAGAAACCACCTCAGGAGGTCTGTAGTTTTGATCCCACCCCTTATTACTCGGCGGTGATAGGACTGGTCCTAAAACCTCCTCGAGGCATCCGTAGTTGTAGTCGTCGTAGTCGTCGCAATCGTAGTCGTAGTTAGTTACCTCCTATCGGTGGGGCCCCAGTCCTTCAACTTGGCCACCAGAACAATAATTAGAGACCCCCTATTGAAGGTTTCTAAAGACTTAACGCGACTATTGGCGAAGACCGACATTAGTTTCTGTCGACCTATTGAACATGATTCGCTGTCAGTGCCGCCACGGACGTTGTCCATTCGAGGCAAGCACCGCTTGCCCAAACAGCGACAGGTGCTGGTCTAGGATGAAATTTGTTTTTGGGCATCGTCCCCATTTCATCCGTCCCCACTTCTGGCGGGTCCGCCACCGTGCCAGCGACGCGCTCTGTGTGGGGACACTTCGAGCACCGTCCAGATGACCGTCGCAAGTGACACCTCTCGGAGCCGCTTGTTGATAGGCTCCAACGGGGACTACTTTGGCCGTCTTTGGGCTGTCTTGGGTTTCTGTGGGGCAGTTTGGGGGTCCCTTGGGTCCCTATCAGGCTGTCTCTCAGGGCCCTACTGGGCCGTCTTGGGGGTCCCTTGGTCGTCTGGGAGTCTTGTTAGGGGCCTTCTTGGCCGTACTGGGGCCTTCTTAGGCCGTCTATACGGGCTGTCTTTGGTTCCATTGGAGGTCCTCGTGGGCCAGCTTGGCCTTTTTGGGGCCGTCCTGGGCCGACTACGAGCCCTTTGGGTGCTATCGGGCTGTCAGTGGACCCGCTTCGGCTCTCGATGGCTGAAACAGCATGGAACGCGTGACAACATACACCTTTGATGACCTGAAGAGCGTGGAAAGCGTAATTGGAACCAGTGCGCAAAATCTTCGAGACCGAAGAGCCGAAACAACCATCTTCGACAAAACATCATGGAAAGCGCACAGCATCGAAAAATACGACTCCATCTAAGCACCCTGACAACAAGATGTTGAGAGGGTGTTGAGGAGCTTTGAGGGTCTCCTGAGAGGCTCCTGAGAAGGTTCTGAGCGGTTCATAAGATGGTCCCGAGAGAGGAACTTGACAGAGGCTCCAAAGAGGCTCACGAGAAGCTCTTTGAGAGTCGACTGAGAGGCTCTTGAAAAGCAACTGGCTTGGGATCAAAAGTTGACCAACCTTTCGTTGACACAGTGCGTGGGCTTCTGTTCTTGAGGGCTTCAGCATGAAGGTATGGAAACAATTGCTTGGGAAGGACGTTGGTCTGATGTTTGCATGGCCGCCCAAGGGGTTTTCTCAATTAAGAAAGCACTATCCAACATCGCAGCGGCAGCCGCGCCCCCCGTTCAGGGAGAGATTATGCATGTTTTGTTTGCATTGCAAGGGCCCAATCGAGACGCTAGTAGGGCATGGGCAGAAGCAGTGTCTGTGCCCCTTCGAGTGCCTCTTAGAGGGCGCCCTCCAAGAAGCAGCCTCCTTCTCAGAAGCGTTCCCCCCTCCCCCTACCCCTTGGCATCGCTCGGACGTGTGCATTTTTTCTCGGCGAAAACCATCGAGGACCCTCCTGGACCATCGAGCAGAGAAGACACGCACGAGACCGGGAAAAATGCACGGGAGATGGACATCCGAGCAACGGCAAGGCCCCCCTCTGCGCACCGCCAAGAGGGGTGCATCGACCCCGGAGCACCGATATCGTCGCCAAGGGTCGGGTGTGGACAGAATCCCCAACAGTGACATGTCGATTAGTGGATTGTCCGTTTTCGGTTCTCGAGAGGGCGCCGTGGCCGTTATTTTCCAGGCGTGCGCCCGCCAGGTTTGGGCCTCAGGTCGTTTTCACTAAACTACGTTTTACTAAAGGGTGGTCTGTCCATCCCCGGAAGGGTGGTCCGCCCCGCCCAGGAGCGCTCGGATCCGCTGTCGGGGGCCCATCGCCGCTCTATCGGCGACGTGTCGTGGAGGCCCATGCCGAGAGACACCCCGCTCGCCTCCAGGGTGCCCTGGGTTTCTCGGGCTTCGCGGGTATTCCTGCGGACAGCGTGGGCGCTCCCGCACCAGAAGTCGGCGAACGTCCCGGGGTCTCAGGGTTGGGTTTCTTGCGAAGGGTGTCTTGTTCGGGCGGCGCCGGAGGCGCCGCCGGGGGGCCCCAGCGCCGATCCGAGAAATCCGCGCGGACCTCCGAGTTTTTATATTTATGTAACTTTTTGCCCCCCTAGAGGAGCAGGCCTTCTCAGAAGGCTTCTCAGGAGCCCTCGCGCCCGCTGGGAGGCTTCTCTCTTGGTGTCCTCGGGGAAGGCTCAGGAAGCTTCTCAGAGGTCCAGGGGGGCGGATTTCCGAGCTGTCTGAGAAGGCCCGCTCCTTCTCACTTTCCCCCCGGGCGCGCCGCCTATTCCCCCCCCTGATCCCCCACTAACGTTGAGTCGGGCGTGTCCCTCTACAGGGAAAATTTTCAAAATTGGTCAAAAAATAGTTCGGGGACAATTTTTCACTCTCTATGACTAGTTGTGAGTATTTGCTTAAATTATTTGTCGTCCAAAATCCGCCTGTAGGGGGACATGCCCGACCTAACACCAACGTTGCCCCTCGTCGTGCCGGCTGCCCCAGGTGTCGACCTAAGAGGTGTTTTGGCGATCCTGTGGGCCGTTTTCGTTTCGATTCCGCTTTGCAGCGAAGGCTGGCTGCAGACCACGACCAGGGAAAACGAACGCAAAACGAGCACGATACACATTGTCTGGGACGATCCCGGGGCTGACCTCCCAGGTCACCTCCGGAGGCGCACTCTGGGGAGGGCACCTCCCCCGACCCGCGGATTCGGCGACCGCGCGCCAAGTCCGTGTATCGCTAGTCCATGTCTGCGCGCCCCCGACCCGAAGGGCAAAAGACGTTGGGCCGAGGACCCCTCTGGGCCCAGGAGGGGCTCTCTGGGGTGGGGGCCGCGCCCCGGATCTGGGCCAGGGACTGCTCGTGGCCGAGGGCCGCCGTGGCTGGAACAGTCCCTCCGTTCCCTACCTCAGAGGAGCATGAAGTATTGATATTGATAGTTTTCCAGATTTCCAGGTTTTCCTGTTCTTCCGCGCGGGCTCCAGGGACGAATGGTCGAGCGCATTCCGTCGCGCAGGTTCTTTTCGCGATGTTCGCGGTGCATTTTTCGCGCATCGGAGCGCCCTCGAAGATTCCAAGCTGCATGCTGTGTTGCTCTTGGGGAGTCCAGGAGTCGCAGCTGCCATGGCGCTGTTTTCGAGGTAGCCCCTTCGAGTGCTGTTCGCGGGCGCAACGCGCGGCGCGCGCTGCGCCCAATCGCGCGCGGCGCGGCGCGTGAATCAGCCGGCCTCGCCCGTCAGACCGCCCGGACATTATTTCTGGATTGCAGAATGTGTCAGAAAACTCTTCCGTTTTTTTGCGCAAGCGGTTCTGGAATTTTTCAGAAAGGAGCCCGGAAATTTTCAAAAAACAGTTTTGAGGGGTGGAAATTCCACCCCTCAAAACTGCGCCCGCCGCGCAGGACATTTGAAGAATTCTGAAATCCGGAATTTTTCAAAATGGATTTTTGGAATTTTTCAAAACCGACCCCAGAAATTTTCAAAAACGATTCTGGCATTTTTCAAAAAAGTACGCCGGACATGTTCAAAAACGTTCCCGGATTTGTTCATGTTTACCCCCTGGGACTTTTCCAGAGTCGCGCATGATTTGCCTTGCCAGGTCTTTGGGAATCCGCCGAGGCGCGCGGTGCGCGGCGGCGGGCGATGGGACGGTGCGCCGCCGTCCCCCCCGCGCTCGGCAACGAGAAGGGGGGTCAGCAACTGCCAAATAGCCCCTTACGGGCGACCACTCGATGGAGAATGGGTGGCCGACCAGCGGCGCCAGCCAGAGTACACAATACTCGATGCAAAGTGTACCCCGCGCGAAGGTTTTTAGAAATCCCGGAATCTCCGGAACGTATCAATAGCACGTTGTGTCAATAGATTCTTCTCGTCCTACCCTCGGGGGCGGCGAAAGTGGGGGGGTGGATATCATGGAGTGGGCCATGAAATCTCCCCAAATTTCATGGCGCCTCTTCTCATTCCACTACGTCCCTGGCCCCCCCGCCGGGCCGCGCCACGTGCCGCCGGTCATGATTTGCACCCCCCCCATCTTGGACGCCCCCCTCCTTTGCCGCTCCCGAACAGTCCCTCCGTTCCCTATCCATCGGATCGCCAATCCATGAATTCAGGATTATACGGGTGCAACAGTCATGTGGGCACCAAACAACTGCACCCCCATTGAAACAGCCACCAAAACGGCAAGGCGAATCACTTATCTGTACCGCGAGGCTGGCCAAGGCGAAGCACTGAATTCGTTTCCGAAAAATAATCGGATGGCCAATCCATCGGATCGCTGATCCCCGCGTGCGCGCCCCCGAGAGGTCACCCTCACCCTCTTCGTGCTACTCGGCCTCGCGTGGTCGGCGGCCTCGTGCGTCGGCGCGCGCTCGGGGAAGCGCCGCGCGGCCGCGCGGGCGGGCCCGGAGGGACGAGCGGAGGCCCTCGGGGGAGAAGACCTGGGCCTCGCGGATGCCTGGCGTCGCTCGGACGTGTGCATGTTTTTTTCGGCGAGGACTATCGAGGAGCATCCTTGATCATCTGGCGAAGAAGCCACGCACGGAACCGACAAAAAACACAGGGAATGGACGTCCGAGCGATGGCGAGGAGAAGACCTGGGCCTCGCGGGTGCTTGGCGTCGCCCGGACGTGTGCATGCTTCAGGAGGGGAAAAAACACAGACACAATGAATTGCCGATCCCCAGGAAGATATGGGAAAATATGGGAAGTGGGGGGGGGGAGACGAAGACCTAGAAACTATTGAATCGCTTCGTTCATTCCGCCGGCCCGTATTGTGCCATCGCGGGGTCTTGGGGGGTCTTGGGGGCCTTTGGAAGCTTCGTGGGAGCTTCTTGGGAACTTTGGGAGGCCTCGTGGATGGCTCTGGGTGGGCCCTCTTGGTGGTCTCTTGGGGGGGTCTGCCTGGCCTCTTGGGGGCCTCCTGGGAGCTTCCTGGGGGTCTCTTGGGGGCCTGTTGGGGCTTTCTTGCGGCCTGTTGGGGGCCTCTTGGGGCTCTCTTGGGGGCTTCGTGGGGCTACTTGGGGGCTTGTAGGGGCATTTCGGGGGCGTGTTTGGGCGGGAGGCTCAAAATTTCCGTTCAGGTTGCCCCTGTGGACCTCAATCACGGGCCGTCTTGGGGCCTCTTGGACCGTCTTGAGGGTTTCTTGGGCCTTCTTGGAGCGCTGTTGGGCCGTCTTTGAGCGGTCTTGAGGGTCTCGGGCCGTCTTGGGGTGATCTTGGAGGCCTCTTGGACCGCCTTGAAAGGTGTGAAAGACGAAGGGCGGATATGTTAAACATGCACGCTTTCCTAAGGGAATGAGACGATTCTTGCGTGTGGGAGCCCTCTTGGGACGCCGCTTAGGGACCTCTTGTGGCGTCTTGAAGGCCTGTTGGGCCGTCTTGAGGCCATCGTAGGCGTTTGGGAGTGATATTTCGGCGTCTCCCGGCTCTCTTGGACCGTCTGGAGGGCTTTTCGGGCCCCTCTTGGACCCATTTGGAGCCCTCCTGGGCTCCGAAAAAGAGTTCTTGAGGGTTTCTTGGGCCTTCTTGGAGCGCTCTTGGGCCGTCTTTGAGCGGTCTAGAGGGTCTCTCGGGCCGTCTTGGGGTGATCTTGGAGGCCTCTTGGACCGCCTTGAAAGGTGTGAAAGACGAAAGGGCGGATATGTAAAACATGCACGTTTTCCTAAGGGAATGGGACGATTTTTGCTAGTGGGAGCCCTCTTGGGACGCCGCTTAAGGACCTCTTAGGGACCTCTTGTGGCGTCTTGAAGGCCTGTTGGGCCGTCTTGAGGCCATCGTAGGCGTTTGGGAGTGATATTTCGGCGTCTCCCGGCTCTCTTGGACCGTCTGGACGGCTTCTCGGGCCCCTCTTGGACCGATTTGGAGCCTCCTGGGCTCCGAAAAAGAGTTCTTGAGGGTTTCTCGGGCCTTCTTGGAGCGCTCTTGGGCCGTCTTTGAGCGGTCTTGGGGGGGGGAGACGAAGACCTAGAAACTATGGGAAAATATTGTGAATCCTGTTATTTGTGTGTATTTATTTGTGTGTCCCAGGGCCCCTTCAATGTTTCCCTCGGCGAGGACCATCGAGGAGCATCCTGGATCATCTGGCGGAGAGAGCCACGCACGAAACCGACCAAGAACAGGGAATGGAGGTCCCGGCGATGGCGAGGGTGGGGTCGGAGCAGATGGGGTCGGAGGATCGCGCCGCATCGCCGATGCATCGGCGATGCATCGGCGACGCGGCTCGGTGTGGGGCCTGACTCTCTCCACGCCGACGTCGCCGATGCATCGCCGACGCAGTCAGCGCATCGCCGATGCATCGGCGATGCGACGAGATCCTCCGACCCCATCTATTCGGCCTCTAGAAGAAAACGCAGACTTTCGGAGATCCGCGCGGTTTTGTTGGATCGGCGCTGGAACCACTGGCGACGCCTCTGGCACCGCCAACGGCGCGCTCCGCGCGCCAGGGAGGGGGGTCCAGCACGGATCCAAGGAACCCGCGCGGACCTCCGACAGTTTATGTTTGTGCCCTGTTTTGTCCTCTGAGGTCTGTGCCGAAAGGGATCTTGCGATCGGCGCGGCCGTCGACTTCAAGGGTTACGGGACGACCCTGGCCGCTGCCCACGGGAGGGGGCGCGCGGCCGCCGGACTTGCCACAGGACGTGCCGCCTCGGGCCACCAGCAGTTCGCGGCGGCCGCGGGAGGGGCCCGCACCTGGTGACCGCAGGCGGGGGATGCGCCTCGCTTTGTCCCCGCCCCCTCTCGCCCCAAGGCAGGCGAGTGCGCTGCTTCGGTCCGGGCCTCCCACATGGGGTCCGCGCAAATGGTGTCGGAGGATCGCGTCGCAACGCTGATGCATCGGCGATGCTGCTCGATGTGGGGCCAGATTTTCTCCGCGCTGGCGGCGCCGTTGCGTCGCCTGCGTCGCCAATGCATCGCCGACGCATCGGCGATGCGGCGCGATCCTCCGACCCCCTCTGCTCAAATCTCATTTGATCGGCCACCAGAGAGCAGCGGGCCCCCCGCAGGCCGGGCGGCAGCGGCGGCATGCGGTCGTCATTCGTCGAAGACGCGAGGCCGGATTCACAGAGAACGCGGGGCACTCTGGGGCCTGGCGGCCACGGTGCGCAGGGTGTGCGAGGCGGGTCGGGAGCATGTTCCTTTGAGTCTAGCAAGCCCAACCTGTCGGGCGGGGGACTACATGAACATGAACTTGCATAGGTCCAGCTCCAATATAATCTTAGTAGAGCTGGACCCAGCCCTAAGAGAATCTCATGAGGGCTGGATCCAGCCCTGACAGGATCTTTTCAGAACTGGATCCAGCCCTGACAGGATCCGATTAGATCTGGATCCTGCCCTGACAAGATCCGATTCGCTCTGGATGCGGCCATATTATAATCACATTAGAGCTCGACCCAGTCCTACCCTGGAAGCTGGATCCAGCTCTGATGGAATCCTAGTAAAGCTGGACCCAACTTCCTTATAATCCTGGTAGAGCCGGGTTTAACTCTCATAGAATCCTACTAGAGCGGGATCCAGCGCTTCTCATATACTCCTAATAGAGCTGGATCCAGCTGTCACAGTAGCCGAGTAGAGCTGGATCCATCTCTCATACAATCTTGGTAGAACTGGATCCAGGTCTCATAGAATCTGAGTAGAGCTGGATCCAGCCCCCATAGAATCTCACTAGAGCTGGATGCAGCTCTCATAGAATCTGAGTAGACTGGATTCAGCTCTACTAGGGTCCTAATAGAGCTACATTCAGCTCTAAACGAATCCTGGTAGATCTGGATTGAGCTCCCAAAGAATCCAAGTCGAGTTGGACAGTCTCTCCGTAGAAGGTCCGTTAGAACTTGTAGGATCATGGAGGCTTCTAAAAGTGTTCCACCGATTTCTGGCAGGAGTCCTTCGAACAGACACAAAACGCTGCTAAACGGTTGTTTTGCGTTGCGCTGCGGGGGGGGGGGTATGGGGCCCCAGTCCGGGTGTTCACCTATTAGACCACACGTGGACAGGGGCCCCGCAGCACTGGAGGTGGATGGCCCCCCAGTCCAGGTGTCATCATTGTTGGTGTTGGTGTTATTGTTGTTGTTGCTGTTGTTGTTGTGGCTGTGTTGGCTGTTGTTGGTGATGGTGGTGTTTGTGTTGGTGTTGTTGGTGTTGTTGTTGCTGCTTTTGTTGTTGTTGTGGTTGTTGCTGTGATACCCTGTGTTTCGGCATCTCCTTCTCCCGATGATCTTGTGGCGGCGGGGTGCAAGCACAGTACGTAGGTCCTTCCGCTGCGTGCACGTGGAGCTGCCAACTCAGCGCAGCGACCATCTTTGCGCCACAAGTGCACGAAGACGGCAGCGCCGAGCAGGGCGGACCTGAAAGCTCTGCCTGCTCGCGGTCAGCCAAACGTATCATCGCCGTCTTCGACGTCGTTGCCATCCATCTTTAGTGCAGGGCGAACTTGATAATCCAATGTGTTCGAAAGTTTGAAAGACACTGACGTGCAACGGAGAGCCCGTCATCGGGAAATCGACCTCGGTTAGTGTCGCGCGCGCGTGCGAGGCGAACCATGGTGAGGTCAGGGAGCTAACCAGGCTTGAGGCTGATTCCCCTCTCCTCCAGGGCCCCTCGAAAGCGACTTTCCTCGCCCCCCTCTGGGCCTCAACCGCGTATACGCGCCCCTAGCACGCGGCTGTCCCTTGCGGTTGCCCCATGCGGTTGTCCCCAGCGGCCGTGGTCCTGTCGGTGGTCGTGCGGCGCCCCAGGTGCCGTTCGATTTGTGTCGTAAGTGCCGTGCGTGTTGTTCACGATTGGGATATGTATGCTGAGACGCATATGTATGCACGCATGCTCTGGACATACATGATACATTATAGATACACATTAAGATGTATACATATACAGAGCGAGAGAGAGAGAGAGAGATGTGGCCTCCGACCCATCCCGCAACCGTGCCTGGGTCACGAGGCACGACAGAGGGCTCATGAGGCCAAGAGGCCGCTCGGAGGTCTCTTGGGCTCTTGGCCCTCCTGGTGGCCTGTCGGGAACCCTTTTTTGAGAGCCCCTTCTTTGGGTCTTGAGGCCTTCTGAAAGCCTCTTGGAGCCTTCTTGGGTCTTGAGAGCCCCATATTTGGGGCCTTCTTGGAGCCTCTTTGGGTCTTGGGGCCTTCTTAGGTTGCTTTCCGTGGCGCGGCGGCGGCACGTTCTGGGGGGCCTTTGGGGGTCCATGTTCGGGGACTCATTAGCACGATTGGGGACCGCTTTGGGACGATCCTTGGGGCCTCATGTAGGGGACCAGACAATGACATAAACATAAAAACTCGGAGGTCCGCGCGGATTTCTCGGATCGGCGCTGGGGCCCCCTGGCGGCGCCTCCGGCGCCGCCCCTGGCGCGCTCCGCGCGCCAGGGAGGGGGGTTCAGCGCCGATCCGAGAAGGCAACGCGGACCTCGGAGTTTTTATGTTTATGTCATTGTTGGTTCCCCTAGATTAGGGACCGCTTTGGGACGATCTTTGGGGCCTCATGGGTCGGTTTGGAAGCTCTGGAGACCGAAAGGCCGAGAATGGTTCAATCATGCATCGATTTCTGTTCCGCTTATCGGGCCAGTCTCAAGGGCCTCCGAGACTGCCGAAGAACACCCCGAAGGCGGATCCAGCACGGGCCCATGCGGGGATTTTTAATGTTGGAAGTTCGGATACCCAATAGTGCGCTTTACGATTTCACGAAAGGTACTACCGAAAAGGTTCGGTTGAGCCATCTAGGGGACGATTTGGCGGGTCTTGGGGGCCAGAATACAGCGAGCGTTCTTGGGCCGTCTTGGGAGATCCTCGGGCAGTTTTAGGGATCTTTTGGGTCGCCTTGCAGGGGCGTCCCTGAAGCTTGCCCGAAGCGATCTCGAGCCAGCGTGGAGGGACTCGCGTCGAGCAGATGAATCGGCCTGATATCTGGAGAGGATGCCCTCGCTGGCCTTGTCTTCTGCTGCTGCCGCCGCTCTTCCTCCGACTGCCCTCGATCGCCCACATCCTTCCGCACGTTCGCCTGTCTCTCGTGGCGGACTCCCGAGCTCCGCCGAATGAGGTCGAGCGGATTCTGGCCGCGAGGGAGGGGCAGAAGAGCAACGCTCGCCCGCGCCCGCGCCGAGGAAGACAACGGCCCCCGCAGCTCGAGGCGGGACACTCGGGGACAATCACATACTTTCTGCGTCGGCGGCTAGGCAGGGTCACTGCGCTGGCGGAGAGCCAACTGAACGGGGGTGCCGCCGTAGCGAACTGTGCCACCATGCAGGCGGAGGGGACAGGGCAGAGGAAACGGCCGCAAAAGGGGGCGGGCGGGGGGGGAGCGAGGCCGCTAAGAGGGCAGGTCACGCCCCGAGCGCGTGGCGCGGCCGACCCAACCGGCGGCACCGCGGCGGCTGCTGCACCAGGGACAGTCACATGCAGGCAGGGATGCGTTGGGCCTGGCAGCCGCGGCAAAACCACGACGCTGAGGTAAGGACTGCCCAGGGTTCGAGAGGGCTGCCTAGGGCTCGAGAGGGGCTTTGGTTCTCGGGCCGCTCCTTAATCTGGGTCGGGGGACCAGCCTATCCGAAGCCGAGTCTCGCCGTGGCCAGGCGAGCCTCCTCGCTCCTTCATCGGCCTTCCTTCTGTGGTAGGCTTAAGGTCGGGCCTGTCCCCTGTATAGGAGGGCATGCCCGACCTAATGGTGGGCACGATGGCTGCATGCAGGGGTGGCAGGGCGGGACACTCAGGGAGCGGCCAGGATTGTCTGGGCCCGGCGGCGCATCCCATGGGCAGGGGTCGTTGGAGATCTCCGCTGTCGCTGTTCTCCTCCCCGACCCTCGACCCCCGATCCCTTCCACGCCCTCCCCGATCCCCTCCCCTCCACGCGCCCCCCTCCCCCTGCGGCGCGAGATCTCCGACGGCCACTCCAGCGAAGTGGGCACATCCAACAAGATGCAAGTTGGCCTTCAGGTGCCCTACGGAGACGTCTCATCACCCGACGGCCCTTGGGACCCACGCAGACACTTGGGCACCTCGGGAAGCTCAAAGACCGACGTCGAGCGCGCCCCCAGATTTCTTCTCGCGAGATTGGCCATCGTGCCTGCTTGCTGCACCCACAGGCGTCGCCCAGTACCTCCTCCGACCCGATCCGACTCCGCGATCTGACTCCCCGAGCCGACCCGATGCGACTCCGCGAGCCGATGCGGGCCCAGTCCCGCGGCACACCCGGGAATCGCCCAGGATCCCCCGACCCCCGGAGGTCTCGGCCCACCTCCCTGGACCGGGGCCCGGGGCCCCCTCCGGGAGAAGGAGAGGAGGAGGAGGAGGAGGAGGAGGAGGAGGAGGAGGAGGAGGAGGAGGCGGACGAGGAGGAGGAGCAGGAGGAGGAAGAGGAGGAGGAGGAGGAGGAGGAGGAGGAGAGGGAGGAGGAGGGAGGAGGAGAGAGGAGGAGCAGGAGGAGGGAGGAGAGAGAGGAGGAGGAGAGGAGGAGGAGAGGAAAGAGGAGGAGGAGAGGGAGGAAGGAGGAGGAGGAGGAGAGGAGAGAAGGAGGAGAGGAGGAGAGAGGAGGAGGGAGGAAGAGGGAGGAGGAGGAGCCTTATCTGCCAGTCCATGGGGCCCGGCGGGGGCTCCGGGAAGCTCACCGCGGGCGCGTCCCACTGCTCGCGATGGCGTGCCTACTCGCAGACGTCCGGAAAGACACGTGTCTTCCTCTACGTATCGGGGGTGGACAGAACCCCCAACAGTGACACGTCGATTAGTGAATTGTCCGTTTTCGTTTCTCGAGAGGGCGCCGTGGCCGTTATTTTCCAGGCTTGCGCCCGCCAGGTTTGGGCCGCAGGTCGTTTTCACTAAACCACGTTTTACTAAAGGGGGGTCTGTACATCCCTCGCGGCGGATCGAGGTCATTTGCGAGCACTCACTCTGCGAGCAGTGGAGCGCGCCTGTCTAGAGGCCGAAACCGGCCCCCGTCAAACCTCCCGCCGCGTGCCTCTTTCACGACCCCGGACATGCGACTTCTTGATTACCTAACAGTTTTTGCTGATAGGTTTCTAGTGGTTTCAAAAGAGAGCAGCAGATGACTCCACAGGGGGGTCGGGGCGGGACCCGGGGCCTGCCGCCGAAGCCCAAATCGCTTGGGACATCCTCGCAAAATCGCTCTTGGCGCTGCTAGAACTCCATTCCCGGGCCACATTTTGGATGCCCGGAGCCAACTGTAGGCCACTTCGTGCTCTTCGAGTTCCCAGAACTCCATTCCCGGGCCACATTTTGGATGCCCGGAGCCAACTGTAGGCCACTTCGTGCTCTTCGAGTTCCCAGAACTCCATTCCTGGGCATGATTTTGAATGCCCGGAGCCAACTGTAGGCCACTTCGTGTTCTTCGAGTTCCCAGAACTCCATTCCCGGGCCACATTTTGAATGCTGAGGCAGGCTGATGGTGCTGAGCAGCTGAGGATGAGGCAGGCTGAGGCTGAGGCCGAGGCAGAAGGCAGACTGAGGCTGAGGCTGAAGCAGGCTGAGCTGAGGCAGGCTGAGGGCTGAGGCAGGCGGCTGAGCTGATGCAGGCTGAGCTGCTGAGGCTGATGCAGGCTGAGGCTGAGGCAGCCTGAGGCTGACGCCGAGGCTGAGGGAGGCCGAGGCTGAGGCTGACGCAGGCTGAGGCCGAGGCAGGCTGAGGCTGAGGCTGAGGCAGGCTGAGGCTGAGGCAGGCTGAGGCTGAGGCTGTGGCTGTGACTGCCGTTGCCACTGCGACTGTCATCGCGAATGCGACTACGACTGCGAGAACAGCAGAATTCTACAGCTGGATTCTCATATGAATCGTAAGGGGAATGCTTCCATATATGCTCCTACACATCGCTGTTGGGTTGCTTTGCCGGGATATTTTTTTCAGCACGGCGTCCCCGGAAGACCCGACACTCTTCCTCGGGGCCGGCTCTTCATCCTGAGTCGGTTTTCGATGCCCCCGAGGCCCGGCGAGGGCCCCCCGAGGCCGACAGCGAGCCAACAAAAACCTCCCGCCCCGACTTCCTCCACGACGCGATCTCGTGTCCAGGACCTCGCGTGGGCCCTGGGCCTGCCACGGGCCCCGCGGCCGCCGGGGAGCCGCGGGCGGCCCCCCGCGCGATGCTCGCCGCCCCCCCCGCGCGATGCCCGCCGCCCCTCGCGGCGGCGCGGCCCGCGCCCGCCCGCGGAGGCCCGCACGCGCCCCGCGGCGGCCTGCCGCCGGCAGCTCTGCGCCCCTCGCCGCGGCGCCCCTCCGCCGGGCCGCGGCGCGGCGCGGCCCCGCGGCGCGCGCCGCGGGGCGCGCGGGCCGCGGGGGCGGCGGCGTGGCTGGCGGGGCTGCCGCCAGACCTGGCGGCGGTGGCGCGGGCGGAGGCGGGCCGTCGGGGGCGGGGCCCTGTCTGAGTTCATAGGCCGGGTGGGAGGAGGAGGGGCGCCAGAGGCAGCAAGTCTTCTTTGGTGCTCCGCGCGGACCTCTTGGATCGGCGCCCGGGCCCTCCTGGCGGCGCCTCCGGCGCCGCCCCTGGCGCGCTCCGCGCGCCAGGGAAGGGGGGTCCGGCGCGGATCCAAGAAATTCCCGCGCGGAGCGCCCAAAGTGTCTGTTTATGCTGTCTTTTCTTCTTCTACCCAAGGCCTTCGGCCCATCCCGCCACCGTGCCTGGGTCGTGGGTACGAAGCCTACTTGATGTTCGTCGGGGCCTCGTGGGGCGAAAGAGCGCCAGTGGATCACCTCGCAATCGAAAAAAAGGAGGGGGGCTCCCAGAACCCCCCCCCCTCCCCCCCTTCAAGGGGGGGGACACTTTCGGACCCCCCCCTCCCCTTGGCACTGGAGACGGGGGGGGCGCGATTTCGGACCCCGCCCCCCTCCTCTGCCCCCCAGGGGGCAGGTGGGGAGGCTCTCCCCGCTCCGGAGCGCTGGAGGCTGGGGTTAAGGTGGTGGTGAGGGTAGAGGTTAGGGTCAGGGTAGGGGTTAGGCCTTAGGGTAGCGTTTAGGGGTTAGGGTTAGGGGTTAGGGTTAATATTAGAGATTAGGGTTAGGGTTAGGGAATAGGGTAGGGTTTAGGGGTTAGAGTCAGGGCATAGGGTTGGGGTTAGGGATTAGGGTCAGGGTTGGTGGTGGGGCTAGGGGTTAGGGGTCAAGACTCCCTCCCCGCCCGCAAGCCGTCCTCGCTCCACACCCACCCCTCCTCACACATACGTAGCACCAGCCTGGCCCGAGCCGCGCATATTCACAGTCGTCTTTTGGATGGGCATCTTTCGGGCGATTCCGCCCGCCGCTGCGCTCCAGCCGCCGCCGCCGCCCGCCGCGCCGCCGCCCCGCGTCTTCCGCCGCCGCCCCGCCGATGTCCTCCGCCGCCGCCGCCGCGCGCTGCCCGCCTCCGCCGATGTCCGCCGCCGCCGCCGCAGCCGCGCGCCCGGCCTCGTCCGCCGCCGCCGCCAGCCGCCGCCGGCCGCCGCACCGCCCGCCGCCCGCCGCCGCGCAGCCGCTGCCGCCGCCGCAAGCCGCTGCCGCCGCCGCTTGCGCGCCGCCTCCGCCTGCCACGCCGCCGCCGCCGTCGCCGCCGCGCCCCCGCCGCCTGCCGCCGCCACCAGCCGCCGCCACCGGCCGCAGCCGCCGTCAGCCGCCGCCCTCCTCGCAGTCCGCTGCATCCTATGCATGCCCGCCAAGTTGTACTCTGTCATGTTTTTTTTTTGACAAGGAATGTGAGGGGAGGGGTGAGGGGAGGCCGCACTGGGTTCGTTGCACATGCTCCGAATTAACAACACCCTACCTGCGCTCTCCACAGGCCAATGTGGTTCTGTATCTGGTGTGTTCACCAAGGGATGGTGGGAGGTGCCCTCATGACCCCGGTTTGGCTCCCAGTCTGCCTGGGGGATTGGGTTTATATATAGGGAAACAGTGATACCAAGACTCCCTCCCTGCCCGCAAGCCGTCTCGCTCACTCCCACTCGCCCTCCCAACACATACGTAGCACCCGAGCCTGGCCCGAGCCGCAGCATCTTCAGCAGTCGTCTTTGGATGGGCAGCTACTGGGGGCGAATCCGCCGCCTCCGCCGCCGCCGCCCGCCGCCGCCGCTGTCCGCCGCCGCCGCCGCCGCCGCTGTCCGCCGTCGTCGCCGCCGCCGCCGCCGCCCCCGCTGCCGAATCGCCGCCGCCGCGGCCGCCGCCGCAGCCGTTGCCGCCACCGCTGCTGCCGCCGCTGCCGCCACCGCCGCCGCCGCCGCCCCCGCCGCCACCGCCGCCACCGCCGCCGCCACCGCCGCAGCTGCCGCAACCGCCGCCCCCGCCGCAGCCGCCGCAGCCGCTGTTGCCGCCAAGTATTTTTTGACAGGGGTGTTGGGGGGGAGGCCGCGTCGGGTTCGCTGCGCATGCTCCGAATTTGGAAGCAGCGTGTGGTTTTGCATTGTTTTTGTTACGAGGGATGGTGGGTGGGTGCCCCCAGTGTGCCCGTTTGGCTCCCAGTCGCCTGGGGGAAGGGGTGTCTCATAATAGGGAGCAGTGATCAAGTTAGGGTTAGGGGTTAGGGTTAATATCAGAGGTTAAGGTTAATGTTAGGAAATGGTTGGGGGTTAGGGTTGGGGTTCGGGGTTCGCATTCGATGTTAGGGTAAGGGTTAGGGACAGGGGCCAGGATTAGGGGTTGCGGTCAGGTTTAGGGGTTAGAGGTAGTTATTCGGGTTAATGGGGGTAGGGGTGAAGGTTGACGTAATGGGGGTCGGGTTTAGGTAGGGGTTAGGGTTAGGTGTTCGGGTTCGGGTTAGGGTTGAGGTTTAGGGTCGGGGTAAAGGTTCGGGTTTAGGGTTCGGGTAGGGGTTAAAGGTAGGGGTTTGTGTTGGGATTAGGGGCGAGGGTTGGGGGCTTGGGCTTAGGATAAAGGGTTCGGGTTAGGGGGTAGGGGTGAGGGTTTACGGTTGAGGTTTGATTCGGGTAAGGGCTCGGGTTCGGGCTAGGATTCTGGGTTAGGTCCCGGTTAGAGCTTATCGGGTACAGGTGAGGATTTGGGTAGGGATTACTTGAGGTCGGGTTGAGGGAGTAGGGTTAGGGCTTAGGGTTAATATAAGGACTAGGGTTACGGGTAGGGGTTAGGGTGGAGTTTACGGTTTAGGGCTCGGGCATAGGATTGCGGTTAAGGATCGGGGTCAGGGTTCGGGATGGGGGTAGGGGTTAGGGTGAGGTCTTAGAGCTAAGGTTTAGGGTAGGGGTCAAGCTAGCCAGCTCGGACGAGCCAGAGGGTTCCGTCAATTCCCACCCGCCCTCCCACACCATGAGAAACGAGTGCGTCGCGTCCGACGCCCGTCGCTCATCGTATCTCGTGAGCGGCCAAACGCTCGGACACGACAGCGGGCGCGCCGGCGGCGAACCGCACTTGCTTGAGGCATTCTGACTCGCCGCCCGCCCAGCTCCTCAACCCCTCGGGCCGCAGCGTCGACGGCAAGAAAGTCCACGTTGACGAGCAAACGTCCCCGCGCGATGCGCGCCGCGTCCCATTCCCGCTAAGCGATTCGCAGCGCCGACGAGGAGAAAGTACATGTTGGCAAGAAAACCGTAGACGTGGCGGTTTTTCTTTCCACAGGTAGGACAATGGGTCCCGCGTAGGGTTGGCCAAGCGTCCGCGCGCGATGCGCGCTTCGTCCCATCTCTGCTACAGTTGTTTTCAGCGTCGACGTCAAGAAAGTCCATGTCGACGAGTGGAGGTGGGGGGCCTCACTAGCTCGGGTTGGCTCCCAGTCGCCTGGGGGAGGGGGTGTATACTAATAGTTAACAGTGATGGAGGTTCAGGTTAGGCGTAGGGCAGGGGTTAGGATTAGGAGTGGGGAGGGTTTGGGCAGGGATTCGGTTGAGGGTTAGGTGTGGTAGGGCCTGTTGGGGGCCCCTTGGGACTTCTTGGGGGCCTCTTGGGCGCTCGGTGGATCGGGCCTCAAGCGGTTTCCCCGGCTCGAATCAAAGCGCAGAGTGATGGGCTCCAGAGTTCCGGTCGTGATTTCGGAAATGCGTTTTCGGGACATGTGTTTTCGCCGAGGGATACCGCTGCCTTTC
Organism: Prorocentrum cordatum; assembly: GCA_963575745.1. Taxonomy (NCBI): domain Eukaryota; class Dinophyceae; order Prorocentrales; family Prorocentraceae; genus Prorocentrum; species Prorocentrum cordatum. The sequence goes on from CAUYUJ010014707.1 coordinate 296,499, forward strand.
ATTCGTTTTCGCCTGTCTAGGCCTCCAGGGATGCCCTCGTCGCCACGTTTGGATTATCCCCGGAGGTCTGGTCAGAACAGCCCCAAGAGAGGTCCAGGGAGTAGCGGCCCCAGACCCCCGACGTCGTAGTTTTCCCGCGACGTGACCCGATGGAGGTCTTGACTCATTCCCTGGGACCGGCTTTTCGGCCAGAGATATCCCTTGAGGGTCCCGGGTCCCAGCGAGGGCCCCCAGAGGCCCAAATGAGCCCAAAGTTTTCCACCATCTACTTTTCTAAAAACGCGATGGGGCCTGGGGGAGCCGCTAGAAGTCTTTACGTTTGCCCCCCCCCCCATTTCCTTTCGGCGGTGAATGGGACTGGTCCTAAAACCTCCTCCTTCTCCTCCTCCTCCTCCTCCTCCTCCTCCTCCCCTTGCGTAGCCTGCGCACGCTTGTGGCCCAGTCTGGATAAAAACTCCTCCTCCTCCTCCTCCTCCTCCTCCTCCTCCTCCTCCTCCTCGTTGTTGCGCGGCGGGTGCCGCGGAACAGAGCAATTAGTTACCCCCTGTTGGTGGCACCCCGGCCATTCAAGAAGGCCGCCAAGCAAGTGATTGGTTACACCCTATTGGGGGCGCTGGTCCTAAAGACCTTTCAGGGTGCCTTGTTTTTCTCCCCATCGAGAGGCGGGGGCGCTGGCGGCCGATAGGGGTGCCGAACTCGAAGTGCTGGCCGTGGCGGCGAAGGAGGGGCCGGGCCCAATCTGCGGGCGCGCGGTGGCGGGCCGCGCGGCGGCGGGCCTGACTCGGAGGGCCAAGGAGGGCGGCCTCCCTGATGGGCCTGTTTTCCACCAGCAGGTACAAGAGCGAGGTCGGTTCGGGGAGGGTATCCGAGGGTGCTTCGCGCTTGCTGGGCTTTCTCGCGCATCCTGGGGAGAATACCCTCGGATGCTCTGTCTGTGTGTGTGTGCTGGCCGGCGGAGGGCCTCGTGTTCTGGGCCCGACTGTATGCGGGTTGGCTGTAAAATCTTTCCCCCTCAGCTCGAGGGGAGGCTGCGAGACCTGCTGCGTGCCGCTGGTTCCCGGCCCCGCCGCCGCGAGCTTCCTCCGACACAGCACCGGCGCCTCCGGCGCCCGGCGGCGCCTCCCGTGCCGCCCCGGGCGCGCGCTCCTCGCGCCGGGGAAGTTGGCGCGCGGCGTGGCGGGGGCGTGTCCAAAGAGGGGGTGACGAAACCCAGACCCCCGACGTCATGATTTTTTCATGACGCGACCCCCAGAGGTCGATCTGGACCCATTCCCCGGGACCGGTTTCTCATCCTGAGTTGTGTTTTGACGGTCCCGAGGCCCGGTGCGAGCCCCCAGAGGCCGAAAACAGTGAAAAACCTCCCGTCGTGATTTTTTCATGACCCGAGGGGGTCTGGGAAGCAGGCACGGGTCCAGGGGGGGGGATCGCAGGCATGGGTCAGGGGGGCGTGGGTCGAGAGCACCTTCCAGGCGGTCGCAGGCATGGGTCAAGGGGGCGCGGAGGAGCGGCGGGCCCCGTTTCCGTGGGGAGTCGCGGAGTTCCGCCGCCGAGCGAGGCGGCTCCGCGGGCGCGTTTTGGGGAGGGCGCCTCCCCCGATCCGTGGATTTGGCGACCGCGCGCCAAATCCATGGATCGCTAATCCATGTGTGCAGGCCCCCGAGCCTTTCGTGAACCTTCAGGGCCCCTACTGGGGGCCCCTGGGGCCAACAAAAAGGTGCGCGTTCCTTTGATCCCCCGAGTGTCGCCCCCCCATGCAGCAGCGCGCCGAGGAAATGGGGAGGGGGGGTCCCGCGCGGAACTTCAGAAGTTGCTGACTTTTCTGCCGCTTCTTGGCCCTCTCTGCTGACAGCGGCAGAGCCGCCAACGTCGCCGCTGCGCGAGATGCCCGCGTGCTCGTTCGACGTGGTGCTGGAGGCGGTCGCCGCCGAGACGGGCATGCTCGGCGGCCTGCCGCAATGGCAGGGGCACTTCTACCCGTACGGCGGGCACGAGTTCAGCCTGGCGAGGAGCTTCATCATCAACCTCGCCTCCGTGGCCAAGGTGCTGCGCCCCGGGGGGAAGTTCATCTCGAGGGAGGGCAAACGTCAGGAGGGAAAAAACACACGCAGACAATTAATCGTCGACTCCCAGGAAAATATGGGAAAATCTTGGACGTGGGGGGGAAGACGAAAACCCAGGAAATATTGGAAAATATTGGGAATCCTGTTATTTGTGTGTGTATTTATTTGTGTGTGCCAGGGCCCGTTCACAAACGAGGACCATTGCCAAGACTGGACGCAGAAGCGCCAGTGCCGATCCTGGTCACCATCCAGCTCGGGGACCGCCGATTCGTGGACCATCATCGCGAATCGGCGACGCCGGCATGGGCCATGACCAGGATCGGCGTTGACCACATCCCGCGACATCTTGGTCATTCGCCGAGCGCGTTCCACCACTCGCAAAGTGCCTACTCGCAAGTCTGTCTTGGTGTAATTTATCGTAAATCCCCTGCGGCGGATCCAAGCAATTTGCGAGTAGCTACTTTGCGAGTAATGCAACGCACTCGCCTCGTCGTGGCCAGCGCGTGTCATCCCTCCATCGTCTTCCGCACCTGCGCTGGAGCCGACGGCGAGGTCCTGCCCTTGGCGGCGGCGCGCCTGGGGGCGGAAAATCGAGAGGGGGCTGGGCCTTCTCGGGAGGCGGCGAGGCTCTTCCGAGGCCCTCCCTGTCTCTGGATCGGGGAAGCGTAAGACTCGAGTGCGCCAGGACTCGGGGTTGCCGACGTTTTTGTTGACGAGCGCGTCCTGGATTTTGACGGTCCAGATTTCGTGGGATGTTTGCAGCGGGAGCTCGCATCAAATTTCATGTTGGATCTCGTCATTTTCATTTTGGCCCCCTCAGTCCAACTCGAGTCCCCCGAGCCCGAGTCTTACGTCTCCCCAACTCGAGAACTTGGCATCGCGCGGACGTGTGCATGTTCTCCCGGCGAGGACCATCGAGGAGCACCCTGGACCATCGAGCACAACAAGAGGCACGCGCGACCACGAGCAGAAGCGCGCACGCGGAGTGCGCGCCCGAGCGGTGGCCAGAGCAGGCCTTGAGAGCGCTCCGCGGACGCGGGAGGCCGGAGGCCCTCTCCGGGCCTGGCCCCCCCTTACCAGCCTGGAACTTTTCCCTATCCCTGTGCTGGGCATCTCCTCATCACGATGCCAATCCTGGGGCTTCCCTTCTTTTTCGAGGGCGCTTCCCTGAGATTGTCATCGCTTTTTTGGGGTGTCAGTCTTAGGGATGGGGATAAGCTCGAGGCTGGCCCCCCCCCCCCCGTGCTCGCCGCCGACCGTCGCCTTCCTGCGCCTGCCGCACCTGGCGTGGGACGTGCGCGTGGCCGGGGCGGCGGGCAGGGCCACCCCCGCGGGCTCCCCGCGCGCCGCCTCCGTGGTGGTCTGCACGCTGCGCGCGGGCGCCGCCGCGGCGCTGGCCGAGACGCCGCGCGTGGTCGCGGAGGAGATAGGCAGGGGAACGAGCACTGACATAAACATAAAAAACCTCGGAGGTCCGCGCGGATCTCTCGGGTCGGCGCTGGGGCCCCCCGGCGGCGCCTCCGGCGCCGCCCCTGGCGCGCTCCGCGCGCCAGGGAGGGGGTCCAGCGCCGATGCGAGAAATCCGCCCGGACCTCCGAGGTTTCCTATGTTTGTGTGACTTTTTGTTCCCCTAGGAGTGCGGCGACGAGGAGAGCCGGCGGCGCTACGCCGAGGCTCGAGGCGGAAGAAGCAGGCAGCGGCGAGGAGTCTTGGCTCGCCGACAGGCCCACCCACGGATGTTCTCTAAGAACCTTTTTGTGGTCTGCAGGGAAGATGTCCCTCGAGCATTTCTGGCTGAAGCTGTCCTGTTTTAGCACGTCTTGCTTATGTTCTAAGAACCTTGTTTTTGTTCTCAGGACATTCGGGGTTTCTAAGAGCATGTCGTGGTAGGATCATAGGAATGCCGGGACGGCCGGTCCATGCTAAAAAAAGGTCGCCTGCCATCGGCGGCGAATTCCGAACCCTGCACTCGCCGATAAACGATTCGGGCAGCTCGCTGGGCGGCGAGGGTAGGGTTCGGACTTCGTCGAACGCGTGGCGGAAGCCGAATCCTACCCTCAAGTCGGGCATGTCCCTCTACAGGAGCAATATTCAAGACTAGTAAAGCAATAGTCTGGGGACGAGTTGTTTTTCATCTGTTCTGCTACTTTTGCATACTTTATGCTTTATTGATATTTCGTCCAACGTCCGCCTGTATGGGGGACATGCCCGACCTAATCCTGCCCACCAATGCAGGAGACTCGATGACTGGCGGGGGGTGGGCTTGGCTGTCGTCGCCCGTGCGAGCTGTCCTGGCGAGGCCCATCAGGGGCCGCCCTGGGGGCCCCTCTCGAAGTCAGGAGGGGGAAAGCACACACGCCGACGCGACGAATCGGCGATGCCCTGGAAAGTGTGGGAAACTATAAGAGGTTGGGGGGAAGGACGGAACTCAAGAAAATATAATAGATTTGGAACCCTGGGACTTGTGTGTATTGATTTGTGTGTGTCCCTGGGCCCCTTCACGACGAGGGTGCCGAACGAAATGCATGGCAAACTGTCGGAGGTCCACGCGGATTTCTTGGGGTCTGCGACGGGCCCTCCTGGCGACGCCTCCAGCGCCCTCCTGGCACGCTCCTGGCCCTCCTCGACGGGACACCCAGTGCTCCTGCTGGTGGTGTGTGGGGGGGGATAGGCCACCCACAGCTCGTGAGGATCGAGGCCGAGGCCCGAAGAAGAAGGAGCAACGGCCTGGGCACACATGCGTGTTCGAGGATCTGCGCCGATCTCCTGGACCGGCACAGGGCCCCCGGTGGAGGCGCCGCCGGCGCGCGCCGCGCGCCAGGGAGGGGGGGTGGGCCAGCGCCGATGCACGAAGTCCGCGCGGACCTGCGAAGTGACGAGCTGGCAACGAGCACCAAGATGCATGCGACCCCTGGAGTTCTCGGGGTGGACTTCCGGGGGGGGCTATGTGTGTTGTGTGTGCGCGCGCGTGTGAGCGTGTGCGCGCGCGCACACGCTCGCGCGCGCGTGTGAGCGCACACGCACACGCACACGCACACGCGCGCATGCGTGCGCACGTGCGTGCGCGCGTGCGCGCGTGCGTGCGTGCGTGCGTGCGTGCGTGCGTGCTTGCGTGCGTGCGTGCTTGTGTGCGTGCGTGCGTGCGTGCGTGCGTGCGTGTGTGTGTGTGTGTTGTGTGTGTGGTGTCTGTGTGTGATGTGTGTGTGTTGTGTGTATGGTGTGTTTGTGTGTGTGTGTGTGTCTGTGTGTGTGTGTCAGTGTGTGTGTGTGTGTGTTCGCGGATTGGGTCCCCGCTCGAACGGGAGACCCCGTCGGGGTTCGGGATTTCGCACCGAGACTTACATGGCGCCTTCACCATCTTGCCCTGCCCCAGTCCTACTCCCTGTAGGTATGAGTGTGTGTTGTTCAGTATCGTTTAACCGATCCCCATCCCCAACGGCCCGTGTCAGGAGGAAAAGAAACACACAGACACAATTAATCCTCGATTCCCCAGAAAATATGGGAAAGTACGGACGGTGGGGGGGAAGACAAAAACCCAGAAAATATTAGAAAATATGGGGGTTATTTTTCTTTGTGTGTATCTATTTGTGTGTGTCCTGGGGCCCCAACGGCCCGTGGCATCTCAGCCCCACCATCCCACCCCAGTTGGGGACAGGTCCTTTGTAACCCGAAGGGAACAGCCCACATCCCCAACTAGGGGGGCAGCGTCGGCCCGTGGGGCCCAGGCCCAGGCCACGCCAGTGGGGAGGAGGAGGAGGAGGAGGAGGAGGAGGAGGAGGAGGAGGAGGAGGAGGAGGAGGAGGAGGAGGAGCACGAGGAGGAGGAGGAAGAGGAGCAGGAGCAGGAGGAGGAGCGGAGGAGGAGGGGGAGGTGAAGGGGAGGTGGAGGAGGGGAGGAGGTGGAGGAGCAGAGAGGAGGAGAGGAGGAGCAGAGGACAATGCCCAGTTCTTTCATCAGTGCTCCTCCTGGAGGCGCTCCGCCCCTTCCTGCGGGGCCTGCGGCGAGACCTGGGGCGCCCCGCGCCCGAGCCCCTCACCGTGTGGACGTGGGCGGGGGCGACGGCTCTCCTGGCCGCGTGGCTGCTCGCGCCGGAGGTGGCCGGCGGACGCCCGTGCGCCGTGACGCTCATGGAGGAGAACCCCGAGCTGGCCGGCCGCGCGGCGGCCCGCCTGAACGCAGGCGCAGGTCTTCACCGCCCCCAAACTCCTCCTCCTCATCCTCCTCCCCCTCCTCCTCCTCCTCCTCCTCCTCAACCCCAGCCTGAGGGCCCCGATTTGCCTCCATTTCCAGTGCAGGGGGGTCGGTGAGCATGGACAAGACACAGGAAGCCCGTACCCCCCCCTCCGCAGCCTGAAATTCGAGCGGATTCGGGTTTTCGAGTGGGGTTGGGGTGGAGGTAGGTGGTCAGATCTTCTCGGCATCGCTCGGACGTGTGCATTTTTTTGTCTCGGTCAGGACCAGGACCCTCGGGGAGCATCTGGGGTCACATGTCGGAAAAATAAGCGCACGAAGCCGACGGAAACACGGGGAGTGGACGTCGTGCAGATGGCGAGCCTCCAGCGATGTGATGTGTTCAATCCGGGCACTTCTCTTCGATCCCACCCCGAGGGCCGGCCAGCTCTCGGGCTCCACATATACACTTACATGTACATGTACCTGTAAATATACAGTTACATATATATGTATATATATAATATATATACATACATACACCTACATATACATATACATACACATTATATATACATTATATACATGATATCTATATATATAGATATAGCCGTCAAGGACCCGGGATGGAGAGCGGTCCCCAGGGAAGGGGTCGGGACCTCGGGGCCGCGGGTTGAAGAAGAGCACCTCGGCGGACGCCAGGGGGCGGGAGCGAGCGGGCGCAGATCGTCGCGCACGCTGGCCCAGACCGGAGGAGGGCCAGCGGAGACCGCGGCGGCGCTGCCCTTTCTTGATTCGATCCTGGCGCGGCATTGTGGGCCCTCCTCCTCCTCCTCCTGCTCGTTCTCCTCCTCCTCCTCCTCCTCCTCCTCCTCCTCCTCCTCCTGATCATCATCATCATCATCATCATCCTCCTCCTCCTCATCCTCATCTTCATCCTCATCCTCATCCTCATGCTCATCCTCATCCTCATCCTCATCCTCGTCCTCGTCCTCGTCCTCATCCTCGTCCTCGTCCTCGTCCTCGTCCTCATCCTCATTCTCATCCTCAGCCTCAGCCTCAGCCTCAGCCTCAGCCTCAGCCTCGTCCTCGTCCTCGTCCTCGTCCTCATCCTGGTGCTCCTGCCCCGCCGCTTCATCGTCGTCGCCCTCCTCCTCCTCCGCCTCCTCCTCCCTGCCTCCCTCCCTCCCTCAGACGTTGCCCTGTCTCGGGCCCCGGGGCCCTCACGGATCGATCCAGTGGTGCAAAAAGATGGGGTCGCGATTTTGACGGTGCTCCCATGGTGCCACGACGTCGGACCTCGGGACTCCCGCCGGCCCAAGCCCGCTCGAGAAAGCCCTGCCCGAGCCCCTCCCCGAAGCAAGCGAAGCATCCTGGCGTGCCACAGGCGCACCAAACAGTGTTCTAAGAACCTTTGGTGGCTTGCACGGAGTCTTCTTAGAACATTTTGTTGGCTGAGACTGTTTTGTTTTCGCACATCGGGCTCCTGTTCTGAGAGCACTGTTTTTGCTCTTAGCACATTATGGGGTTCTAACGGCATTACGTGGCTGGCCTAATGCCAGGACGGTCGGTCCCTGCTCAGCTCCCGGGGTCGATCCATCCATGGCTGCGAGAAGCTTCCCGGAGGCGGGGCGCAACGCACTCCGGGCAGGGCTGCCATGGTCTCGCCTGGCCATCTTCCGGCCAGACCCGTGGCCGTTCGCGGACGGGAGCTTCGACTGCGTGGCGCTCGGGGGTACGTACAACGTTTGGGGGGGTGAATCCGGCTCAGCCTGGCATCGTTCGGACGTCTGCATTTTTCTTCGGCGAGGGCCCTCGAGGAGCACATTGGATCCTCTCGCGAGGCAGTGGGCGCGCGAGACCGAAGAGAGCACGGGGAATGGACGTCCGAGCGATGGCGGCTCGCTGGCCGCGGACATGGGGAATGCAGGACAGTGGCATGGAGGACGGAGACATTGGGGGGTGCAGGACAGTGTCGGGCGGGGATCCAGACGGGACGTGGCGACGTGGAGGACGGAGACATTGCGGGATGCAGGACAGTGGCGGGCGGAGGTCCCGATGGGATGTGGCGACGTGGAGGACGGAGACATGGGGGATGCAGGACAGTGGCGGGCGGAGGTCCAAATTCTGCCCGGAATGGAGGTCCGCTGGCCGCGGACATGGGGAATGCATCGATCCCCCATCGCCCATTCCCGGAGATCCTGGCGCCGCATAGCTTTCTTTCGCGCCGGGCGTTCTCGCCCCAGATTTCGGGCGCCCGGACTCGCAGATCGATCCGGCTCGAGGCAAGCCGCAGAGAGCTGGTATGTGATTTCAGGGCAGTTTTTGATACATAGGATTTTTTAGCATATCGGATTTTAATACATGATCAATGTATGAATGAATTAATACATGATCTCATCATTGTTCTTAATACTGAATCCCTGCATGCGGCACTGTAGGGGGCCACATGCGAGCCCTACCCCCTCAGGACTCAAAGGGGGTAGGGGTAGGGTTCGCGTGTGGCCCCCATGCTGCAAGTTTGCGTGCAACGACGGACTGATCGCCGATAGGGGCCCCATAGCCGCAGCCCGCCCAGGAGCGTGCGGACTTGCCATCGGGGGCCTGTCGCTGACCTGTCGGCGACGTGTCTCGCCGGTTCCAGGCCGGTGGTGTCCTTCCCCTGAGCGAGTCCCGCCTATCCGTAAGTCGGGCATGTCCCTCTACAGGAGGAACATTCAAAATTGGTCCAGAAGTAGTCTGGGGACGCTTTTTCAATGATCTCTTGATTTTTTGCCCTGGCATTTGTTCAAAACTCCGCCTGTAGGGGGACAGTTCCATTGTGACAGTTTCATTGTGCAGTCTGGCATTTGTCGTGACAGTTTCATTGTGCCGTTGCACAGCTATTACCCCAAGTACCCCCCAAAAAAAACACACAAACAAAAACTCCGCCTGTAGGGGGACATGCCCGACCTGAGCCCATCCCCTGAGTCCCGACGTCACGAACAATCAAAGCGCCGCAGGGCATCTCGGCACGAGCCTCGGTCCCCGCCCTCCTGCGGCAGTTCTCCAGCTGGATCGGCCCGTGAGGGCCCCTGGGCCCGGGTCCCGGGGCGAGGCTGCCCGCTGCGACGAAGAGGCCACGCCGGCAGCTTGGAGCGAGTCGTCCCCGGGAGCCCAGACGTCCAATGCCCTGATGTGTTCCATGGCCCGGGGTCTTCGGAGGTCCCGGCCCTCGACCAGGGGCTCGGCGCTGCGTCCCGAGCCGAAGACATCGGATATCTCGGTGATCGTTTTCGTATTCACTGTTTTGCGAATCGGCGCGCGCCCTCGCCCGCCCCCCCCCCCCGCCCCCATGGAGTAGATCTTGGCTGTTTTGGGCGCCTGTTTCGAGCAGGTTTGGTCCCCCCATAGGACGCATGGTGCAAACAGTAAAAGGTCCCCCCTCACCTCCCCCTCCCCCCTGGAGGTTTTCCTCCTCCCTCCCTCTCCTCCCCCCCTCCTCCTCCTCCCCCCTCCCCCCCCCTCTCCTCCTCCCCCCTCCCCTCCCCCCCTCCCCTCTCCTCCTCCCCTCCTCCTCTCCTCCCCTCTCCTCTCCTCCTCCTCCTCCTCCTCCTCCTCCTCCTCCTCGGGTCGCCAACGGCCCTGGGGGAAACGCGTGCACCCCCTCCCCCTTCCGCCCAGTGCCGCAACGCCGAACAAGAGAACGCTCACCCGATGTGCTCCATGCCTGGGGTCCTCGGAGGCCCCGACCCTTGGGGCCCCCCGGGGGCCCGGCGCTGCGTCCCGAGCCGTCTCGTGGCGCCCCGGGGGAGGGGGGGGGCCTGGCGAGGCCGCAGGCCGAAGGTGCAGCGAAAAGCCTCCCGCCGCATGTGAACGACGCAAAAATCGGGTATATCCAGGAAGGACCCCAGGTAATGGGGACCTGGTCAGTAGTAGGGCACCGGAGCCCCTTAAATTGGCCAGAATCACTGAACCAGGTCTGCCGTAGCTGGTGTTTTTTGGGGTGACGGCAGTTCCAGTTAGGCGGGGGGGAGCGTCTTCCAGTACACATCATTAAACCAGGTCTCACTAACCCAGTTCTGCCAACGCCCGAAAAAAACTGGATCGTTTGTGCCGTCGTAGGCACGTAAGCTGCCCGCGTAAGGTCGCGCGTAAGCGCCTTTTTCTCCAAAGGAGCGTGCCGCGCTGGCGGCCCGCGTACACCACCGCGTGAGGTCGCTACGTCATCTCGCGTAAGACCCGTTTTTGATCGTCGCCCATGTGTGCCACGACGCGAGCATGCCTGGGTCTACCCTCGCTGCCCCCTGCATTGGACATGCCACTCCTTGTTGTGCTTTGCCTTCTCTGGTCTGTGGTCCGCGGCCGAAGAGTTCGATGCTTCTTGTCTGGGGAGGAGAGTGTCGATTGGAAGCATGTTCCGCCACGCTCTATTTCTGAGCGCTGCGGCGCTGCCCACCCACTCCGCAATGGAGTGCGCATCGGCGCGATGCGGGTGTCCTGTTCCTGCTCCTCTTAGATGCTCGTTCGGGGCACCTCCGTAAGGGCCCACCTCACGGATCTGTTCGATTCTGGCTCGACCGCAGGTTGTCTCCAGCTCGGCTCGAGCTCGGCTCGTGTTCGACTCGGCTACAGGAAGATTTCCAGCACGAGCATCTAACATGAAGTCGGGCATGTCCCTCTACAGGAGGAACATCCCAAAAAGTCAACATATCTAATACGGGGGCGATGCTTCTACGATGCTGGACTCTTTCTGATTATTGGTTGTTCTATGTCCTGCTTCCCTTCCACCAGCATCCGCCTGTCGGAGGACAATGCCCGACCCAAGTCTAGCCCGCAGGTGCTCGCGTTCCTGCTGCACCACGTCTCCGGCGGGGACGCCGGCTGCGGGGCGGTGCTCCGCGAGGCGGCGCGGGTGGCCCACGGCAGGGTGCTCGTGCTCGAGGACCAGCCGGGGGCCGCGGGCTCCGAGGCGGCGCGGCGCCTGGCGTGGCGGGTGACCGAGGATCGGGGCCCCGCTCTCCGACGCCGCGAGGGCCTCCATCCGAGGGGTCGTGCCTCGAGTTCTCTCTCGAGATCTTCGGGGCGTTCGGACCTCTCGTCGGTTCTCGGCCTTCCCGCCTTCCCGCGGCTGCGCCTCGCCGAGGGCCGCGCCGAGGGCGTTCGAGGGGTGCCTGGATCGCCCCGGAGGGCCTCTGGAGAGCCGAGCCACGATCCGAGAACTGCCGAACCCCAGACCTCAGTCCTCCGACGGGGGCCCTCCGACGGGGGCCCTCGCCGGGACCCGGGACCGTAAAGCAACGACCCAGGATGTCAAGCCGGTCCTGGGGAAGGGGTTGAGGCCTTCAGTCAAGGTCACGGGGTCATCGTTGTGACATTGTCGCTACGTCGGCGGTCTTTCGGAGGAGGAGGAGGAGGAGGAGGAGGAGGAGGAGGAGGACCAGGAGGAGGAGGAGGAGGAGGAGGAGGAGGACGAGGAGGAGGAGGAGAGGAGGAGGAGGGGGAGGAGGAGGAGGAGGAGGAGGAGGAGAGGAGGAGGAGGAGGAGGAGGAAGAGGGGGGGAGGAGGGGGAGGAGGGGGAGGAGGAGGAGGAGGAGGAGGGAGGGAGGAGGGAGGAGGAGGAGGAGGAGGAGGAGGGGAGGGAGGGAGGGAGGGAGGGAGGGAGGGACGAGGGAGGAGGGAGGAGGGAGGGAGGGAGGGAGGGAGGAGGGAGGAAGGAAGGGAAGGAGGGCCGGTCAAGAGTCGAGAGGCCTGCGCGCTTAGGGTTAGCCGCTTCTCGCGCCACGCCTCAGGCCGCGCACCAAAGGCCACTGTTGCCCAGGGTCGGTCTCGCGTGTAGGATTAGGTCGGGCATGTCGCTCTACAGGAGGAATATTCCCTGGCATCGCTCGGACGTTTGCATTTTGTCTCGGCGAGAACCATCGAGGACCATCCTGGACCATCGAGCAAAAAAAATGCACGAAACCGACAAATGCACGGGAAATGGACGTCCGAGCGATGGCAAGATTCGAACATAGTCAAACAAAACATGTTCTGGGGACGGTTGTTTGATTATGTTATCTTATGGGTTAGTATGGTTTGGCTGTTCTCTATTTGTCCTCCAACACCCGCCTTGAGGAGGACATGCCCGACCTCGGTGTAGGAAACCGACCTGCGTCATGCTCATGCCTCGAATGGGCAGGGCGGGGGGGGAGCTACCGCCGTCTCGGCTGGCCCTCTTCCCATGCATCCGCCGGCATGGTTTCTTCAATCCGCCGGCCCCAGAGCTGCAGGCCCTGTGGAAAACACACGCACGCATGCACGCACGCACGCACGGACACACACACAACAAACAACTAAAAATCATTCAAACATACACATACACACCAACGAAAAACAGAACAGCGTGTTCAAAACACTGTGTGTGTGCGTTTCCACAGTCTGTGCTTTTTCCTCGGGGTCCGGATTTTGCCCCAGATTCATGCTCTGGGGCCCCAGAAAAGGGGCCCGGGAGGCCGAACATCTCCAGAAGAAGCTCCCAGAATGAGCAGGGCAGATCGTCGGAGATCTGATCAGCGGCAGTTTTTTTGTTCGGTTCGTGTCACAAGGGCTGTGTGCTTGAGCGCGGTCAAGGGCTGTGGGCTGTGTGCTGGATTCGAGACAAAGGCGAGGGAAAACGAAAACACAACGAAAACGAAAAACACCGTTCAGGTTCAGCCCTGGTCATGGCCACCACGGGGTCACACACACACACACACACACACACCGTGCATCGACAAAAAAGGTGTGCCACTTTTGCCGCGCATCGGCACCTCTTCTGCACTGCTCCTCCCCCCTTTCCCCCCGATCTTAACACTGAGCCCACGGCGAAGAGTCTTTGCTCCCCCCACGGGCTCACGACGAAACGTTGCACCGCCGAGCTGTTTCGACTCGCCCAGACCGCACCCACCGTCAATATCGGGGGGAGGGGGGGAGACGAACGACAGATTCAGAAGCAATGTGCGTTCTTGTCCGCGCCAGGTGGTGCAACATGTTGTCGACGTACAGTTCGGGCCTCAGCATCTGTGACAGTATGATTCTACGTGCAAAGGGACGTCCAGGGAAGGAAGGGGCGGAGACTTGACGCCCTCATATTCTGTGGCTCCCGCTCCATCCTGGCACTGGGCGGAGGGCAACGATGTTGTCACCTCACCCCCGAAAAGCTTCCTCCGAGACAGGGGGCCGAGAGGAGCCGACGCCAGCAGTGGGAAGGACCGCCCGCCCGCCCAGCTCCCGCCCGCCCGCACACCCGCGCGCCCCGTCGCCGGGCCGCCCGCCCGCCCGAGCGCCCGCCCGCCCGCCCACAACGCGTGCCCGTCCGCGCGCTGCGCGCCCGCCCCGCCCCGCCCAGCGCGCGCCCGCCCTCCCGCTGGCCGCCGGGCCTGACCTCGGGGGAGAAAAAGATACGGATACGTGTTGTCCCCCTTCGTTTTCGGCCTTTCCTGGTCCTCCTGGGGAATCCTCGTTGTCACCGCTGGATTCGCCTCGAAATTCTGGTCAGACCGCACCCCAAGAGAGGTCCGGGGACAACACGTATCCGTATCTTTCCGCCCCCCAATGGCCCGGCCCCTTTCGTCGACCACACGTAGGAGCGGCCTGTCGCCGGAGTGACCTCCGGTGCGGGCCCATCGGGCTCCCCCCGAACACCGAGCGCGATGCGATTAGGAGCGGCCCGCGCTCTCGGGTTTCGGCTCCCTCGCGCCCCCACTCTTGCGCCTGGCCGATTTAGGCAATCTTCGGCGCCGTCTGCGGCCTCCAGGGGGCCTGCGCGGCCCCCAGTGCCTTGCTTCAGCTCCCGCGTCTTACTGCACCAGCCCCTCACACAGCGACTGACTTCGCCCGCCCTGTAGATGCACACGCGGGGCGCTTGCGGCTTTAGAAATATCCCAAGTCTCGGAGAGTGATTAGTTTTGGTCGGGCGCATCCCGCGTGTGAGTTCACAGGGGGGACGAGGTAAGTCGCTGGGTAAGGCACTGGTAAGTCATTGGTTAATCCAGACGCTTCGCGTGCCCCCACCAGCCCATCCAGCGACCAGTTTCTCGCTTACTGTTTGTGGCGTCCCACGCTGTGTCACATGGACTGAGGTGATCTGGTCACATGCGGCCTAAACAAATATTTGAGTGGTAGTGCTTGGGCGAGCGAGAGGAGAAGGAGGAGGAGGAGGAGGAGGAGGAGGAGAAAGAGAAAGAGACGGAGAAAGAGAAAGAGGAGGAGGAGGAGAAAGAGGAGGAGGAGGAGGAGGAGGAGGAAGAGAAGGAGGAGGACTAGGAGGAGGAGGGGGGGGAGGGTCAGAAGGAGGAGGAGGAGGAACCGCGGGAGGAGCGGGCGAACACCACTCACACTTGCGCATCGTGGCACCAGTCTTGGGAGGCTCTCGCCAGCCTCTCGGAGCCTTCGGACGTGTTTTGGGTGCCCTTTTTATCCAGCCTGGCGCCCTTGGCCGCCTACTGGAGCTTCTTGCAGTGTCCTGGGTGCCACGTGGGCGTGACTCGGAGGCCTCTCGGGCCATAATCAGAGCTTCTTGATCACAGTGTTGACACGCGGTCAGAGACGGTCGCCATTGGGGGGCGCCCCATGGAGGCCAACAAAGGCTCATGCGCTGTGTTTCATGGCGGCGTTTGCGCATCGACAGTTTTTCCCCCCAGTTGCAGAAAACACAAGCCTTGATGCCCAGCGATTCGCCGAAGTTGGGACAGTGGGTGGGCGGGGAGGTGGTAGGGGGAGTGGGGCCACTTTTGCTCCGCCTACAGCCCGATGGCCTGATTGGATGTATGCTGCCTGGGGCTTGAATGAGTTTAGCCGAACTTTGTTTTCGCTGGACTTGAACTTCGACGATCGTTCTCTTATGTTTCCGCCTTCGCGTGTCAGCCCATTCCTGGCAGTGTGGTTTAGGTTGCCGTCGTTCGTAGATCCAATCATTTGCGGCAGCCTACACCAGCATGCTAGCGCGATGTCTAAACTCTTGCGGTGTGTCTCCATCGAGTCCACCCTGGTCAGGCTAAGTAGATCCGTGTTGGGTACCGTGTGGAAACACCGCTGAGGCGGATCAACGGATTTCTGTGAGGCCTTCTCGGGAGATGCGTGGGGCCTCCTGAAAGGCCTCTTGTGAGCCCGAGGGGGTCTTGGGGCGGCCGTATTGCTTTCCTCGAGAGGCTTGTAGAAGCATCTCGAGGCCACCTGTTCGGCTCCTGTGTGCGTCTTCGAGTTTTTCTTCGGTCGTGAGCTGACGTCTGGCCTCCGCTCCCAGCAGGCATTGCAACTCGGAAGCTGAAACGTATACATCACCAGTGGCGGGCTGTTTCTTGAATCTCAGGACTTTTTGAGGGTCGGGGATGACGCTGGGGTGGTGTGGTGTATACTTTTTTCCCCGATGTCCTGGGAAAACAACGAACAATGCATACAACAGGATCCCGTATACACCAGAACCCGCGTTCCTGTGCGAATTTCAGCGCAGGGTCGGACGAAGCGGCGGTGTATAGAGTTCGATTCCTTATAGCAGCGGCAGGCCGCGAGCGCGGCGAGAGGGGCCGAGGGGGCCCGCGAAGGCAACGCAGGCCGGCAGGCGCAGGAACCAACTGTGAGGATGATCTCGAAGCCTCCGCAGTCGCTCGGCCCCGGGTCCGGGGCACGGCTTCGCGGGGCGCTCAAGTCGGGGGCGGCAGAGAGGGGGGTGATGACTAGGGGGGGGAGGTATCATGGCGGGGGCCATGATATGTATCAGATTTTTTATGGCGCCTCTTCTTACTTCATTGCGTCCCTGGCCCCCCCGCTGGGCCGCGCACATGCCGCAGGTCACGACTTGCACCCCCCCCTCTTGGACACCCCCCTCTTGGCCGATCCCGATCAAGGTGCGGCCAGCTCCGCGTGGAGACCGCACCGTCGCCGTTCGTCTGCGAGCCCTCTTGCAGCGGGCTTGGGGCGTCTTGGGTAAGCCGCACCGTCGGGGGAGGGGCCTAGTCTTCGTAGTGGTATCTGAGGGCGTGCTCGGGATCTGAGGGGCCCTCCTGAGGCATCTTAGGCCGATCCAATGCGGAAGCTAACACAGCTGATACGTGTTGCGTGTGTGATATCTTGGGCGTCGAAGAGTCTTGTTAGAGGGCTCCTCGGCTTCGGGATCGCTTGGGGCATCTGGGAAGTCGTTGGGCCATCTCGCAAAAGACAGGGGTATGCGGTTTTCGGACGGATGCGCGGAGTACAGGCAACTCGCATAGCAAGGATGGCCAACCTCCCCAAGGGTACCCTTGCATCCTTGCCCCCTCGGTCAATCCTTGGCCGCTATCGTGTGCTGCGCCCTCGAACATATTCGAAATGGGCTTCCAAGGCTCTTGCACTCTTATCGTGCATCCTGACTATACGGGTTGACTGTATGGGGGGGTGGAGTCGTCTTGGGAAGATACCGAAGCCAGGCTTGGCCTGACAGCTAGCGGCATTCTGCTACGCGCCCAATATTGTACACGCAAGCTCTGGCAGGGCGGTCGCTGGCGGCTGACGTGTCCTCTCCGCGCAGCGACGGTGAGGAGGCTGATGCAAGAGAAGGTGAGGATTTCAGCTCGCTGACCATGCGTGCGAGACCGAAGCCGTTGGGGTTGCTCCGCTCTCACCCCCAAATCTCCGATGCACGTGTGCGCGCGCGTGACAGTCGTTTGGGGGTCGACGCTGGGGTATTTCAAATTTTCGTACAGGAGGTAGGGCCCCCGCACGAGACTCACGTCACGTGCCACTTCTGCGGTGAGCTCTGTGCCAGGAGCCTCGCCATCCGTGAACATTTGTCTTTGAAGGGGTTGGCGTCCAGGCGTTGGACCGTGGATCCGGACGCGTAACTGATGGCACCCCGGAAACCAGGCAGCGTCGCTGGCTCGACTCTTGCGTCACCCTCCGCGGCAATGTTGGTTCAGGCCAGCCGCTCAGCAGCGGCGGCGGCCCAACGCCCCCAGAGGGCGCTGCTTCCCCGGCGCCCCTGCGACCGAGCATGGAGCTCTCCACTCCCGGGGAGGCCAGCGAGCACGCTCTTCTGCGGGGCGGGCTGCGTCTGCCTGCCGGTGGGCGCTGGCGTGGCTCTCTGGCGGTGCCAGCGGTACGCGTCGTGTGGCGGGACGGCGCAGAGGTTGTTGCAGTGCTTTGAGGTGCCAACGAGGCGGGCTCGAGGGAACCAACAGCCAGGCGTTCACGACGAGGTCCTGGACCTCCTTGCGCAGCAGGTGGCGGTGGAGGTCCAGAGGGGAAAGCTGTCAAGGTTTCAACCATGTCTGCCGAATGCGGCGCGCTGTGCAAGCATGTTCGTCATTGCGTCTCTGTGCTTCCGGGGCACCTTGCCTATAGCGTTCTCGCAGATTTGCTGCTCACTCACCGTAGCCACAGTGGTCACGACCATATGGATCGCACCCTCCATGGTGACACTAGGTTCGGTCGACTGGATACAGTCGTTTTTGATGGCCGGACTGAGCGTCACGATGTGTCCAGTCGCCATTTCTGGAGATACAGCTTTCACTTACGCCATCGGGTCATCGGTGTAGGATGCAGTTTCGTCAATTCGATGCCATGGCTGAATGCGGCATGGATATATTCTGCATCTCGCCTACGTCTGTGCTTGCCTCACCCTGCTTGTCGGGGAGCGAAGCGCCGTCCAGTGTTCCTCCGCAGAGTCACATTGCCCCTCTTCCTCGCGATCAGCCTGGTCATGGTCGACAGGCTGCTTCTGCAGCTGACGCGGCCAGCCCGACTGCCAGCCCCACGGCCTGCCTGGCTGCCCGCCCCACAGCCCGCCTGACACCCAGCCCGTTGGCCCGCCCCGTGGCCAGCCCGACTGCCAGCCCAACGGCCGGCCCCACCGCCAGCCCTACGGCCAGAGCTCGAGACGCACTCTTTCGCAACGAATTGGCTACTGCCAGGTCCGTTCGGCGCTGCGTGTTCTGACCAGGCTCCTCCACTCGAAAGCGGGGGAGGCCAGGGAAGACGTGGAAGCGGACAGTGCACGAGCTGGCCGTCAGAGTTGCCCTGGACTCGGCCCGTCTCGGCCGCCTTGCACGAGGTGTGGCAGGGCCCCCGCCTTGCAATCCTCGTGCAGTTGTGCCCCAGCAGCCCTCGAAAGTGGCGACCGTTTCGCAGATCGCAGCCGCCCAGGCATGGCCAGGTAGGAGGCAAGTTGGCACGCAGGACGGAGCGAGGTGAGAGGCAGATGGGAAAGATGAGAGGAGGAGGAGAGGGAGGAGGAGGAGGAGGAGGAGGAGGAGGAGGAGGAGGAGGGAAGCGGGAAAGGGGGGCGGGAGTTGTGCGACCGCAGTGTTCTACTCAAAACGAGTAACGAGTACCCAACGCAGGAAGGTTGGGGAACAACTCTGGCATCGGCCGCTTCTCCTCCGCTTCTTCTGTCGCCACCCCTCATTCCCTCGTCCCTCTTCCCCCTCCCCCACTCCCCCTCTCCCCGGCACAGATGCTGATACCGCTGCTCTTCCTAAGGAGCCCTTGTCGCAGCGCGTGGATTCGCTTCGAAATGCTGATCAGAATGCGCCCCAGGAGAAGTAAGGTCAAGGGGTCCAGGGAACCAGGGTCCATTGTCAGACAGGGGCCGAGGAGGAGGAGGAGGAGGAGGAGGAGGTGAAGAAGGAGGAACAAGAACACACACGACGACGCAGACGTCCATTAGGACGAGGACGAGCCTGAATGAGGTTCGCACCCATCATGTTCCGTGCGTCGCAAATGGTTGGGAGTTCAACTAGAACCTCAGCGCGCGAAGTGCGCGTGTTTCAAGTACCTATAAATATAGGCACACATACATACACGCATGCATATATATATACACATACATACATACATACATACATACACACATACATACATACATACATACATACATACATACATACATACATACATACATACATAATACATACATACACACATACATACACACATACATAAAAACATACAGACATACATACAGACATACAGACATACATACAGACATACAGGCATACCGACATACAGACATACATACATACAGACATACAGACATACAGACATACAGACATATAGGCATACATACATACATACATACATACGTACGTACATACGTACGTACGTACATACATACATACATACATACGTACAGACAGACAGACAGACAGAGACAGAGACAGAGACAGAGACAGAGACAGAGACAGAGACAGAGACAGAGACAGACAGACAGGCAGACAGGCAGACAGACAGACAGACAAATTTATCTATATATGAGCTATATAGATGTACGTATGCAACTATAGATATATTGGAGGACGGGGCTGGTGGCTCCCAGGGCAGCCCTTCGACGCGCCGTGGGGGGCCCGGGGCTCCAGGAACGCGCTGGTTTCGCCCCGGGAGGCCCCCAGAAGGCGCGCCAAGAGAGCTCGAAGAGCGGTTCCAGAGGCCTCCAGGACTGCCCCAGAGCGCTCCAAGACGCCCAACATGGCCTCAATATTGCGGTCGCGGGGACGTCCCCAGCAATCCGATTTGCCTCGCCATCTTTTGGTTTCTATATGCGCGCTGCAGCTCTGGGAAAGCTATGTGTTCACTGTCCCCCATTTTTTCTTGTAATTGTCTTTGGACATTTTGCCTTGGACTTTTCGGCTCGCTTGAGATATCCTTGCAACTCTGGGCTCACGTGGTCCAGCTTTCTGCCGCCTGAGACATCGTCGGAATTGTGAGTTCGGGGATGCCCTGACCTGAGGTGGTCCAACCAAATGCGCCCGAGAGCTCCCCGTAACTCTGGTCTCAGAGATGTCCTGTCCGCGATGTCACCGATGACCCAGTCGACAATTTGGGTCACTTGTCAGATGAGCACTCGGGGAGACTGGAACGCTCCTTGTTGCCATTGGAGATTTGTCACAATCGCGGTCACTTGCCAATCGGGCAACGGTAGCTGGGCATTTCATGAGGCGAGTTGTCCGTCCTCGGTCGAGCGGGTTTGGGTGGAAATGACTTCACACGCCAGTCACCCAAAGGAGTGGCGGATCTTCCTTGCCATATATGTTGTGGCGCTTCGTCGGAAGGGAGGCCCGACGTTGCTCAATCGGCCAGACTACTGCTGCTGAACCTCGCCATGCCTTTGCGATAAAACAAGTTGTGAGATCACCTCGCCTTAAAGGCCGGCGGGTTCGGAAGGCATGCGGCGTCGCGTCAAGTTCGCTGGAGGGGCCAGTGATGTGACAGCACCGAGCTTGGCCAGGCCTTCCATGGGCTCTCGCCAGTGCCCCCTGCCCAAGTCCTGGCCAAGTCTGCGCCAGGCCTGGCCAAGTCTGGGGCCTCGATTCCTGGCCGATCTGACTCGTGGGCTCCACTTTCGGTCCGATCTGGCGTGCGCCATTCAGACGTGTTGCGATCCAATATAAGGACTGGAAGGGTGAACCTCTCGCCCTTGGCGAAGGCCAACGCAAGTACAGCAAGGGCAGTGCCGCTGGCGGAAGCTCGGCGGAAATTGGCGGAGGCAGACTGCGAGAATCCATGAGAGGTCAGCGCTGGCTTCCCAAGAGTTTTCGGACACTGCCAGCTGTCGTCTGTCCGTTTCCCCTGTCGTTTCCATGATTCGGGCTGTGGTGAAGCTTTGTGCCGAGCTCGGCCGTCCAACTCACTGACGGTCAGGCGCAGTCCCGAATTCTCCCTCTTTGAGCAGGTTGCCTTTCAAGATGGCAATGTGCACACATGCTTACACAAGCACGTTGCTCATGGTCGTCATGCCTGTAATGCTAAATGGTGCATGGTGATGGAAGTTTGACTTGAATCATCGAACAGCAGCGGCATCGATGTGCAGCACTGCTTTGATGATCCTCTTGATGTGGAGGAGGAGGCGGAGTAGGAGGAGGATCTCCGACGTGTAGGAGGGCGAGGATATCTGATGAGGAGGACGAGGAGGAACAACTCCGTGAAGGCGAGGCCAGGATGAGGTCCGAGGAGGAGGAGGAGGAGGAGGAGGAGGAGGAGGAGGAGGAGGCGAGGCGAGGCGAGCGCGCGATGTCAGTTTGGCGGGACCGGCCCTGCGAGGGCAGCGCGGGGGGGCCGGGGCGGTCAGAAGACGCGGTGCGAGCAGGAGTCGGAGCTGGAGTCGGAGAGACGATCGTAGGAATCGGCGAGCAGGGGTGGACCTAAACGGTGTTTTGGCGATTTCGTGGGCTGTTTTTGTTTCGCTTTCGTTTTGCCTGGAAGGCGGATTGCAGACAAAACAAGGGAAAACGAAAGCAAAACGTGGACGAAAAACACCGTTTTAGGTTCAGCCCTGTCGGCGAGATAGGCGCAGGAGTCGGAACATGGGAGAACCGGAGTCGTGGGATAAGAACTGGAGTCGGAGAGACGGCCGCAGGAGTCCGAAAGACAGGCGCAGGGGTTGGAAGGTAGGAGAACCAGGTTCTTGAGGGCAGGAGCTGGGGTCGGTTAGACGGTCGCAGGAGTCGGAAAGACAGGTGCCGGAGTTAGGAGATAGGCGCAGGAGTCGGAAGATGATGGTAAGCAGCCAGAGTCAGAGAGATTGTCGCTGGAGTCGGAAAGATAGGCGCAGGAATCGGACAAATCCCGTTCGAAATTAGAGTCGTGGGGTAGGAGCCGGAGTCGGAGAGACGATAGCACGAGTCGGAAGGATGGGCGTCGGAAACGAAAGATACGAAAGCTTGGCAGTAGAAGCAGGAGTCGGAAGAACAGGAACAGGAGTCGGTGCGCTTAAGAGTGATGGCTGGAGTGGGTAAAGCAAAGAATAGGTTGAAGGAAGTGGTCTCCTCGATTGTCCGTCTCACCATTGTCGATTCTGGGCGAGTTCCCACCACTGCGTATCGTTGTCTGTGTCTGTTTGCGAATGTAGAATGAAACGATGTCGTCGTCCCAAGAGTTGTTCTGCCCCCCGTGTCGGCGAAAAGCGGGGCGTGAGTCGTGCAAGCTTGGGTCCCAGATCACGCTCAGTCGTATCCACGTGTCGTGGTCGTGGTTGGCGACGCGAGCAGCAAATTGCCACTTGCGCTTGCAATACATATCTATCCAATCTTCGACCCGTGCACGTTTCGCAAGTGCCATGGCGGTGGTACTAGTTTCGGGGGTGGACAGAACCCCCAACAGTGGCACGCCGATTCGTGAATTGTCCGTTTTTGGTTCTCGAGAGGGCGCCGTGGCCGTTATTTTCCAGGCCTGCGCCCGCCAGGTTTGGGCCTCAGGTCGTTTTCATTAAACCACGTTCTACTAAAGGGAAGGCTGTCCATCCCCGGTAGTTACTCTGCGGGTGAAGCGAACCCAGGGTTGCAAGTCGTCGCCGACGTTGTCCTTGTCGGTCTGGCCGCGTGGCCCGATGTCGCTGTCGTTGCTTCTGTCGGAGCTGGTGTTGATGTCATTGTCATCGGTGGTGGCGTCGGTGTTGTTGTCGGTGTTCGTGGGCTGTCGGTGGTGAAGAGGAGGAGAAGAAGGAGAAGGAGGAGGAGTATGAGGAGGAGGAAGAGCTCTGGGGAGGAGGAGGATGACTAGGAAAAAGAGGAGAAGGAGCTCCGGAGGAAGAGCTCCAAGGAGAACGATGTCTTCAAAGAGGTCCGCGAAGATAAGGAGGAGGAAGGGAAGGAGAAGTCGAGGGGGATGAGGAGTAGGAGTACCAGTGCAAATCCAAGATTCATCAACGATATCTCAATTCACCCAACCCTGAAAGCTCCTTCTTCATAGGCACCTACAAGGCTTCATTTTCACGGACGGAGGTGCCCCGTTGGAACATTACCGTTTGGAAATTTTGCAGTGTGCCAGAATATTGTTCCTGGGACTTCAATGCCACGAATCACCGTTACTGCTGCGGAGCCCTTTCAGAGTTCGGACGGAGGTTGATCGTCGACCCATGCTGTGTTCGGTTGAAGGCGAGTTATTCGTTCCCCTCCGTGTGCTGTCGAACTTGAGCCGGACAGAGGGACCGAACGACTCACTTTTGTCCAGAATCTGGCGGGACCCAACGACCAGGCTCCGGTGACACTGGGGAAGGTGAGGAGGGCGATGAGGACGGATTGTTGATGTGGGTGAGAATAGGCGAGGGCAACGATGAAGTAGCAACGTCAAGGATCCAGGACGGTTCAAGCGGGAAGATCGGAGCTCAAGGATTGGAGGCAATCGGAGGCGGCTGGTGTGGAGCTGCGCGGAGGAGGAAATCCAAAGAAGACAACGAGTATGAAGATTGTGAGGAAGACGATGGGGATAGCAACAGAGACGGTAGAGAGGCACATCAGGAAGAGCACGATGAGGAGCAACCGGAATGATGGCGGTGAACAAGGGACATAATGATGACGACGACGAGGAGTGGGAAAATTATACATAGGGAAGGAACTGCGCTCATCTGCGTGGGCGTCGCCGCGGGCTCCCAGACTCAAGCCTCGAGGGCCACAGCATGGCCCCTTTTCAGAGAGCCGGCCGACAGGGAGGCCCGTGTTCCGTGGAAGGGGGGGCACGCGCGGCGAAGCTCAAGCCTCCAAGCGGGGTGGGATCGCTCGCCCGGCACTTTCCCGGGAAACCGAGGATGGCGCCGTCAGGCCACCAGGGTTTTACAGGTTGCGCCCAAAGCAACCAAGAATTTTAACTGGCTGCGCCATAACAGCCCAGGGCTTCACCGGTAAAGCCAAAAACAACCAAGTGGTGTTCCTAGTAGCTGCAAGCTGGGCCCCTGGGAGGGGTGTGACCCGAAAGGAGCCCTTCGGGGCTCATTCGCGTCAGTCCAGACACCCACGAATGACAAGTGAAGCAGAGTCATTCTCTGGAGGACCGCGCTGTCGCTTTTCGAACGGTAGAGGGGAGAAACTATCGCATACTGTGATGGCCTCCGGCCTCCGGCCAGCGCCGCCGATTCGGGGCGCCCCCGATGGCGGTCGGGTTCGCTTGGAGGCGCGCGGGGCCGCCCTGGGCCCAAGTGGGGCCTTCTTAGGAGGAGGCCTCTTGAGGGGGCCTTTGAGTTTCGCAGGGGTTTCTGGGATTTTTGTTTGGCTGTCTTCGGGCGTTCCTGGCCCGTCGGAAGCCGCGTCGGGCGCCTCGGCGCGCCGCGTCGGAACGCTCGGGGGGCCCGCGGGGCCGTCAGAAGGCCGACAAGCATGAGCGCCCAAACCTTCCAAAAGCATACAGACAATCTATGGTTTTGGGCCTCTTCGTGTTTTTGTTGGAGGGCATCCTGGGCCATCTCGGGAGCACCCTGAGCCGCCTGGGAAACGTTTGACGGCCATCTCGGGCCCCCTGGCCCCCAGGGTGGACTTTTGGCTGATTCTTACGTGCCCCACCCCGCCCAGAAAAACAGCGCACACGCGCGCCCCCCCTTCCCCGGCAGAGTCACCTCAGCCCCCCCCCGGCCGCAGGCGGGGGCGCCGCCCTGAAACCCTTGGACGAGGTTTCGCGGTTGTGCGAGAGGAGATCCGTGGCGCCATCTTGCACGCCACCGAGCAGCATAGATTTTCACAGCGCCGCGCAGCATGTCATAGCGTTACATATCATTATGCTGAACCGGGCCCCGAGCGAATCATAGGTGCATGTTCGGTATGTTCCGGGTCATTTAGTGATTTTGTTTGCCATGTCATGGCGGCGCGCGTTGCTCGTCGCATTGCGGGCTGGCCCCTGCTTGGATGGCAGCGAGAGCCATGTTGGCGCGACTCTGGGACGCGCGCGGGGGCGTCTGTTGGGGCCGCGTTGATGGCGATTCGGGCGTTCAGCCTTCCATTCTGGAAGCCATCGACCAATAATTCGCGCGCGGAGTCAGCTTTCCACTCGAGATGCGCAAGTGACCGGGATTAGCTTGCAGGGGGGCCCTTGGCCCAATAGCAATGGGACCGCGACTCGGAGGTCCAGGAGTCTTGGGTCCGCGGCGCCAGGGCCCCAGACAACGCGGACCTGTGTACCTCGGCCCTTGCCTGCGGGACCCACGAGTCGCAGGCTCTTCCTGGCGTGGCCCAGGACGCCCGCTGCCTTCGCTGCGGGGCCCCAAGGCCGGCCCTTTGCCTTCGGGGGTAACGTCTGGCAGGGCCGTGGCACTGCGCCCCAGACAGCCGCGCGCCCTTGGGCGAAGGTCCACACAGCCGGGGGCCCCTGACCGAGGATTCCAGGAAGCTGGGGGGCGTTGACTCGGGGGCCCTGGACTCGCGGGCCGCTCGACCCACGGCCCAAGAGCTATGCGCGCGCGCCCGACAACTTCCCCCGGAGGTGCCGGCGAAACGTCGCGGAATCGGCGGTGAATCATAGTCTGCCTTGTTTAAAAGCGGAACTTCCCGCTTATGAGGGCGACTTGGGCGGCCGCGACCATCATGCGGAACGACACTCGGGTCGTCGAGGGGCGCGATTCGGGGGAGGCGCGCGGCCGCCGAAGGCAAACGTCGGAGGTGGGATTCGGCCATGCGCGGCGCATTTCAGGGGCCTTGTTCATGAGCTTCCCAGGAGTTCAGGAGCCTACCATGGACTTCGAAGGGGTCTCTCAGGGGGTCCAGGAGCCTGTCGGCGAGCCCCCAGGGCAGCTCACAGGAGTTCCACGGGAGCTTCTTCGAAGCCTTGCAGGAGCCTTTCGGGGGCCTCCCGTGGGGGTCTCGGGAGCTGTTCAGGGGCTTCGCAGGGCTTTCCTCCTGATCTTCAGAGGGGCCTATCAGTGGCACATGGGCACCATTACCGCACCTTCTTACAACCCTTTTTCAATGGCCTTGCAGGAGCCTCACCGCCTATTTGGTCTTCTCCTTCTCTCTCTCTCTCTCTCTGTCTCTCTCTCTCTCTATATATATATATTTCTCTCTCTCTCTCTCTCTCTCTCTCTCGTCTATCCATCTCTACCTCTCTCTGTCTCTGTCTCTCTCTTTCTCTCTCTCTCTCTCTCTCCATATGTTTGTTCCTCTCTCTCTCGCTCTCTCTCTCTCTCTTTCTCTCTCTCTCTCTTTGTGTTTCTCTTTCTCTCTCTCTCTCTCTCTTATCTCTCTCTGGAGCCTCGCGGGAGCTTCGCTTAAGCTTCTCTGCTTCCGTCCAGGAGCCCCTCAGGAGTTGTTTCTCGGGCCCCTCTCAGGATCCCCTCAGGAACCACTTGCGGGCCTCCCGTCGCTGTCACCGTATTCGTCGTCGTCGCGTTCGTCGTCGTCGTTGTCGTTGTCGTCGTCGTCGATGTTTTTCTTTTTGCGTCCGCGCAAAGGGTGTGAACATGCACCCCTGGCACCTGGTCCTTCAACGGTGCCTTCGCTTCTCGTCTTTCAGATTTGAAGAGGACACGCGGTTCACAGGGGCTGTGGGGGCGCAGTTCATTTCGAATCTGATCGCTTAGCTCCACAACGCATTGCGTAGCAATGGATGGCCGTAACATCGCATAGAAATCGTACCCGAACCACCGCGCGCCGTACCGCACGTCCATCGACAGAATGCCGCACCGCTTTTCACGCGCACGCGCACCTATATCGCATTGTTCTTCCTTTCTGTTTCGACCGATCTTAGTATAGGGCGCGTGGCGAAGAGCCGACGGGTCCGCCCCACGGGCCCCCGACATCATGTTGCGCCGCCGAGTTGTTTCTGCGGGCCCGGGCCCAAGCCAATGTTAAGATCGGGGAGGGAGGGGCGGGGGGGGGGGGCGAACGCCAGGTACAAAAACGTTGCGCGTTATTGTCCGCGACGCCATGACTCTGTCGTCACTCTGTCGTGACGCGCCCCCCAGAGGTCCGGACCCCTTCCCCGAGGCCCGGTATTAGGGGCCCTCCCCCGAGGCCGCAGATGGCGGCAGCCCTCCCGCCGCGCCTGCCTCGGGACCCGAGGCCGGGCCGGGCCGGGCCCCCCCGAGGAGCACTTCCGCCCCTTCGGCCAGGACCCGGCCGAGTGGCTCGCCGCCGTGCGGCCCGACGAGGCCTGGCGGCGGCTCTTCGCGGAGGCGGGCCTGGAGGTGCGGCGGGCCCGGCCCGTGCCCGGGACCCTGCGGCACCCGGTGCCCCACGTCGCCTATGAGCTGGCCAGACAGGGCTGAGAGGGCCGCCCGGGCCCTGCCCGCTGCGGGGAGGCGTGAGGTGCGAGGGCGCCGGGAGCTCGGGCCTGCACCGGGTCTCGTCGTTTGCACGATGGTTTCGTCAGGGCCAGCCCGGATCCCCCGAGCCCGATCGCCTTACGTCTCCCCGATCGTTGGCCGTCGAGCGAGTTGAGGCAAGGGTCCTTGACTGACCCGACCCCCTCGAGCAGTGACAAACATCACCACGGGAGGTGGGGTGTCGTTCTCGGCCTCTGGGGGCCCTTACCGGGCCTCGGGGCCGTCAAGAAACGATTCGGGACGAAACATCGGTCCTGGGGAATGGGTCGAGACCTCTGGGGGTCAAAGTTATGAAAACATGCAACGTCGGGGATCCCTGAGAGGGCCCCCTGACCCTCGTGGATCGATCGGGCTCGGAAAATGCCGCCGAAAAAGTCGCGTCTACAGTTAAGTCGGGCTTGTCCCTCTACAGGGGGGATATTCAAAAATAGTCATAAAATAGTATGGGGACGATTCTTGTTTACCATTTTTGATTATTAGTTGAGCATGTTGTTGGTATGTTTTATTTTCCGTCCAAAATCCCCCTGTAGGGGGACATGCCCGACCTAGGTCTACAGACCCAGTCGCGGTGTTCCGCGGTGCGGCGATGGTTCCGCAACGTCGGACCTCAGGGGCAGTGGGCCTCCGGGGTGCCCCTCGTCGTCACAGCCGGGCGCAGCTCGGGAACTTCGCACGCTGGGACTCTAAGGAGGACGCCCGAGGCCGATGCTGAACTTGGCATCGCTCGGACGTGTGCATGTTTCCTTCGGCGAGGACCATCTAGGAGCATCCTTGAGCATTTGGCGAAAAAGCCACGCACGAAACCGAAGGAAACAGGGAATGGACGCCCGAGCGATGCCGATGCTGAGCTGCTGCTGTCTCAACTCGCCCTGCTCCGGGCAGCGCCCGCCAGCCCGGCGCTGGAGCGACGGGCGCCCCCCCCCCCCCCCCCCCCCAGCTTGGCCGCCGCGGGGCCTCGACCCGCTCTCGCGACGTGGAAAGGCACCCACCCCCCTTAGGGTTATAGGTCGGGCCTCTCCCCCTACGGGGGGACTGTGGGCGAAGAATAAACAGTACTCCAAAGCTGCCCCCAAATGGTCAAGCAATAATCACAGAATCGTCCCCGGACTACTGTTTGACTAGTTTTGAGCATTCCTCCTGTAGAGGGACCGGCCCGACTTCACATGAGGGGAACGTTTCCTCTTGCATGGGCGCAGTGCCTGGCATTGGTCAGCATTGCTCGGCATTGCGTGGAACGGCGCAATAAGAACACGAGGCACCGGGGGCGGAAAACCCGGGGAACCCGAGGAACCTGGGGAACCCGGGGAACTCGGGGAAACCGAGAAACCCAGGGACCCCGAGGAACCTCCTGGAAACGGGCAACGTAACAACAGGAGGTACCGGTGCGGGGAACCAGAGGAAACAGAAGAACCCGAGGAACCTCCAGGAAACGGGCAACGTTTGTATATATATATATATATATATATATGCATCTATAACAATGGGAGGGATGCACCGGGGACGGGGAACCCGAGGATTGCGGGGAACCCGAGGAACCTCGAGAAACGGGCAACGTAACAGTAGGAGGCATTGGCGACGGGGAACCCGAGGAACCCGAGGAATCTCCGAGCAACAGGCAAAATAATATTATAGTTAGGAGGCACTAACCTTTAACCAAGTGGCCGCCGCGAGGCCCCGACCTTCTCGCGTCGTGGAAAAAGTCACGGCTTTGGAGGTTCTTGGGCAACCTTCTGCCTTCGGGACTCTTGCCGGGCTCCGTGGGGCCGTCGAGACTCAAGCAGTGGCGAAGCGTCCTGGCTCGCCTATAGCCCTACCAAACAGTGTTCTAAGAACCTTTTGCGGTTTCCACTAAATGTTCTTAGAACATTTCGGGCTGGGACTGTCTTGTTTTAACACATCGGGTTCATGTTCTAAGAACATGGTTTCTGTTCTTGGAACTTCTTTGGGTTCTATAAGGACATTTCGTGGCAGGACTATAGGAATGCCGGGACGGTCGGTCCCTGCTCAAGAGACAGGACTCGGGACGCAGCGCCGCCAGCCCTTGGGGAGAGGCTGAGGCTTCGGGCGCAGCGAGAGGGGGGGGCACAGGCGCAGGGGGGGCACGCAGCGACCCCCAGTGGCCCTTTCCTCGCCGACAGGGGCCCGAGACAGCCCCGCCCCCGCCAAGGAGCGACCGGGTTTGCCGTCGGGGCCCCGCCGCCGAGCTCTGTCGGCGACGTGTCGCCTGGACGGGGTCGATGGCCTCCCCCCCGAGCTAGTTTTCCCCTCATCGTTGCCCCTCACGGTTCCTGGGAGCCGCGGCGTGGAGAAATCTCGGCGTCGGACGTCAGGGGAGGATGCAGTGCCGTTTTTTTGTATACATGCTCCGCGTGCGGATCATGTGTTAAAGATGCAGGGTTTTAGCGTTAGAAGCAACGATGAGCTCAAGCATAAATTTATGCATGAATTGATCATGTATTAAACTCCAATGTGTTTAAACATCCTATGTATTAAGAACTGTCCTGTGTGGAGAAGAGCTCGGGCCAGAAGGGTGCATATTGAAGCCTCTGGCGCAGGCCCGCCGCCGCCGCCGTCACGAAGCCAGGGCACCGCGCCTGTTGTCCAATCCTCAGGGGCAACACCGGGGGATAGGTTGACGGGGGGATGCATCACGACCCCCAATCGATGATTGATCGCCGATAGGGTCCCGATAGTCCTGTTGTCGTCATTGGACCACTGCTTTCTGTGCTGGTCGTAGAACCTCAGATTTACATCAACATTATTCGGCGAATTATTTTGCCTCTTCTTTCTTACATTGGGATCGAGCGACATGTTTCCATCCAGTATCCACCTCGAGAGTCCTCTCCCTTTGAGGCTGCGATCTATTTTGTCAGTCGACGATGTTTCAATGTTTCGGATCTTTCCACAGTTTCATTGCAATCGGGGCATGGGCGCTCATCCTTACATGGTTGGTCAACATGTGTTCCATCGAGATCGGTGTAGAAAGTCTCGTCCGACTGCAAGAAGGCCACAAACTCTTGGTTGGTCAACATGCGTTCCAGGCACGCGCGCCCTGACAAAGATCGCGGCGGGGGATCCCAGGTGGCTTTGGGCATCCTCGGGGACCCCGCCGGGCCCCCGGGGAGGCATCGAAAGGCACCCCCTGGATGAAGAGCTGGCCTTGGGGAGGAGGAGGAGGAGGAGCAGGAGGAGGAGGTGGAGGGAGGAGCACGACGACGACGACAACGACGATGACGACGACGACGACAGCGACTGCGACGGCGACGGCGACGGCGACGGCGACGGCGGCAGCGGCGGTGCCCGACGCCCACAACAAAGAGGCACCCCGGGGATGACGACCCGGCCCCGCAGAAGGGGTGGTCCACGCTGCAACACAAAGCACTTGGCATCGCTCGGACGTGTGCAATTTTCCGTCGGCGAGGACCATCGAGGAGCATCCTTGATCCTTTCTGGCGAAAACCACTCAAGAGACCGACAAAAAAAACAGGGAATGGACATCCGAGCGATGGCCAGAGCATGGCGTCGGGGCTCTGGATTCCTCTCTCCTTCCCTCCCTCCCAGGGCTCATTTCGATTCCTTCTGCGCTTCGATTTCGATGGCCTCCGGTTTCGATTCAACTCGACTTGGGATTCCGATCTGGGGTCCTAGTTCTCACTGGAGGCCTACCAGCCTTCCGATGTCTGCCTATACGATGTTTCCCGACTCGGCTGCCGGTATCCGTCGATCCGATTCATGTCGATCGCCGATCCGACCTGTCGATTCGATTCTGGGCTCTCCTGCCCTCCCTCCCTCCTCTCCTCGTCCTCGTGCCTCCGCGTCGGTCGTCCTCCTCTGCCCGTCTCTACCTCTGCTCTCGATCCGTCCAACTCTGCCTTTTTCCTGCTTCCGTCATCTTCAGCCACCTCACTCTTCTCTCGTCTTCCTCCTCTGTCTGCCTCATCCTCCTTCCCCATCCTCCCTTCTCATCCCTCTCCCCACCCTCACGTTCTTCCCTCTCTGCTCATCCTGCCGCTCCTTTCCCCTGTTTCGTCCTCCCTCCTCCTCCCCCTCTCCGTTGCCTCCTTTTCCTGGACTTTCCTCCCCTCCCTTTTCCAGTGCCCCCTTCCATCCCTTTCTCTACTCGGCCACGCCGTCCGCCTTCTCGCCCTCATAGCCCTATTCCTCATTCATCCTGACCCCTCTTACTCCGCCTCGTAGCTCGTGGCTGCGGGCATCAGTACTCCGACGAAGCGCTGGCCCTGCCTCTCCAAACGGCCTTCTTCGCTGGGGGGGGGGAAGCACCTCCGACCCCTGCTCCCAGCTCTGCGCGCACGAGGTGCGCTGTCGGTCAGGGGCAACGTTAAAAGGGGGGGGTAGGCTCGGGGCTCGGGGGGGACGCCTCGACTCCCGATCGCCCATTCATCGCCGACAGGAGCCCGATAGCCCGCCCCGCCCAGGAGCGGGCGGCTCCGCTCTCCGGGGCCCCTCGCCGACGCATCGGCCACGCATCGATGAATCCCAGCTCGATGCTCCCCCCCCTCTTGAGCTGGCCGCCCCCCGGCGCTGCCCCTCCGTCGGCGCGCCTCTCCTGCCCGTCCTCTTCAGCCCCAAGGAGGCTCAGACTGCCTCCGGCCTCCCGAGGAGCTCCACGAGCCATCTCCGAAGCGCCAGCCTGGAGGGAGCGGGGGGGTTCGAACCCCCCTTCCCTGAGATCCTGGCGTTGCAATTCTTTTGCAACGGGCGTTTTCGCTCGATTTCGGGCCCCGCGCGCCGGCCCGTGCCCGTCGGGGGCGCGCCGCGGCGCGCCCGACCCCGCAGGCGCCTCGGGGCCGCGGCGCGGCTGCCCTGCCGCGAGGCGCGGCGCCGCAGCCGGTCGTCGTCCGACGATGGCCAGTCATAACCTAAACATACAGTGGCGGCGAGCGAAGGGGGGAAGTGAGAATAGGGGAACGAACAATGGCCATGATCATAAAAGCTCGGAGGTCCGCGCGGATTTCTCGGATCGGCGCAGGCGCCCCCTGGCATCGGCGCCGCCGGCGCCGTCCGTGGCGCGCTCCGCGCGCCACGGAGGGGGGTCCAGTGCCCGACGAAAAAAGAGCAGTATAAACATACAGTGGGGGCCCATGCCAAGAAACACCCTGCTTGCCTCCAGGGCGCCCTGGGTTTATTGGGTTTCGATTGTTTTATTGCGGAAGGCGTGACGTTCATAAACATACAGTGGGGGCCCATGTCGAGAAACACCCTGATTGCCTCCAGGGTGCCCTGGGTTGCTTGGGTGTCGATGGTTTTGCCGTGGAAAACGCGACGTTCCCACACCAAAAATCAAGGGACGACCTGGCAGGGTTGGGTTTTTTGTGGAACGTTTCTTGTGGTCTGGCCCCCGCTGTAAACATAATTGGTGGCGAGCTAGGGGGGAAGTGAAAAAGAGAAGGCCTCCTTAGAAGGCGGCGGGACTTCTCAGAAACCCTCGCGCCTTCTCAGAGGTTTGCTACGTCTCCGGGGCAGGCTCAGGAAACTTCTCAGACGGCCGGGGAACTTCCGAGCCTTCTGTGAAAGCCTGCTCCTTCTCACTTCCCCCCCCCCCCGAGCCCGAGCCTGAACCTGAGCCCGGGCGCCAGCCCGAGCCCGAGCCCGAGCCCGAGCCCGAGGCTGGAGCTGGAACTGGAACTGGAGCTGGAGCTGGAGCCCGAGCCCGAGCCCGAACCCGAGCCCGAGCCTTTGCCCGAGCCCGAGCCCGAGCCCGCCCGAGCCCGAGCCCGCGGGGCGCGCCGCCTACACAACAAATGCCTCTGGCTCGCCATCTGGCCCGCGCACGCCGCGGCTGCCCGGAGGCCGGCTCGCTGGAACAGCTCAGACGTCTGCGCGAGTGCTTCACGGGGAGGTGGGCGCGGCGACCCCCCCGGGGAAACGAGTGCGGCCGGATCGGCCGAGAGGGGCCCAGAGCCAAGATGGCAACCGAGGGGAGGGGGGAAGAGGAGGAAGAGAAAAAGGCGATCCGACACGTCGGGCGCAACGCCTAGAGCAGATGCGGGGGGGAGGAAGAGGGGAAGGATGGTGGTGGAGAGGAGAGGAGGATCAGGAGCGCGACGCTTCTGGGATCCCTCCGCTCACAACCCTTGCACGGGTGCCTCCCCGAGCGGCCTCTCGAACAGCATGCGGAGCTTGGCTGTTTTTTGCCTGCGAAGAGCCCCCCCGCTCGGCACGGCGCTGTTCCACGGGTCGGTGGGGCAACTCCGTCGCCGGTCGCACGTTGCTTCTGCAGCCAATCGAATTGGGCCGTGGTTGTCCCGAGGCGCAGGGTGGGCTCATACGTTTTGAGTGGAGGAGACAGGTCTCCCGACATCGGGCAGCCACAAGGTTGATGTTGTGCGATGGCGCAGAGCTGACGCAACGGAGTCCGACACAAAGAGTTCCCCGCCAAAACAGGCTGATGTTGCGCGAGAACGAGAAAACCGTACGTCGGCCGAAACTCAAAGGGGTCATTCGGATACGCAACACAAGTTGTGTGGAAGCTGATATCCCGGGAAGCCTTGATGCTGTAATGTCAGGGTCGCGTGCGGCGCCAGACACGCAGCCGAGCCGTCTAGCAGAGCAGCCGCGCCCAATAGCACAGTCTGCGTTTGGCCGAGAGGGATCCGTCCAAGCGGATTGACACACACACACACACACGCAGACACACACACGCAGACACACACACACACACACACACACACACACACACACACACGCAGACACACACACACACACACACACACACACACACACACACACACAAACACATACACACACGTTTCGCGGCCACATAGGGTGCTCCACCGAAAGCCCCCGTGGCAGGGTCCGCATGTAGTCCCACCTCCATTTCGGCGCACGCCTCATACGTTTCGTGGTCCCATAGGGTGCTCCGCCGAAGGTCCCAGTGGCAGGGTCCGCATTCAGTTCCACATCCATTTCGGCGGACCCCTCACATGATTCGTGGCACCATAGGGTGCTCCACCCAATTCCCCAGTGGCAGGGTCCGCACGCAGTTCCACCTCCATTTCGGCGCACCCCACACACGTTTCGTGGTCCTATAGGGGACTCCGCCGAAAGCCCCAGTGGCAGGGTCCGCGTGCAGTTCCACTACATTTCAGCATACACACACATCACACACGTTTCGTGGCCCCATATGGTGTTCCACCCAAGGCCCCCGTGGCAGGGTCCGCATGCATTCCCACTTCCATTTCGGTGCACCCCTCACACGTTTCGTGGCCCCATGGGGTCTACCACCCAAGGTCCCAGTGACAGGGTCCGCATGCAGTTCCACTTCAATTTCGACGCACCCTTCACACGTTTCGTGACCCCATAATGTGCTCCACCCAAGGACCCAGTGGCAGGGTCCGCATGCAGTTCCACTTCCATTTCGGCGCACCCCTCACACGTTTCGTGGCCCCGTAGGGAGCTCCATCGAAGGCCCCAGTGGCAGGGTCCGCGTGCAGTTCCACCTCCATTTCAACACACCCCACACACGTTTCGTGGCCCCATAGAGTGCTCCACCGAAGGCCCCCGTGGCAGGGTCCGCATGCAGTCCCACCTCA
Source organism: Prorocentrum cordatum (assembly GCA_963575745.1). Lineage (NCBI taxonomy): Eukaryota > Dinophyceae > Prorocentrales > Prorocentraceae > Prorocentrum > Prorocentrum cordatum. The sequence goes on from CAUYUJ010014707.1 coordinate 331,271, forward strand.
ATTTCGGTGCACCCCTCACACGATTCGTGGCACCACAGGGTGCTCCACCCAAGGCCCCAGTGGCTGGGTCCGCATGCAGTTCCACATCCATTTCGGCGCACCCCTCACTCGTCAGGGTGTTCCGCCGAAAGCCCCAGTGGCAGGTTCCGCATGCTGTTCCACCCCGCCATTTCGGCGCACCCCTCACACGTTTCGTGGCTCGATAGGGTGCTTCACCGAAGGCCCCCGTGGCAGGGTCCACATGCATTTCCACCCCTATTTCGGCGCACCCCTCACACGTTTCGTGGCGCCATAGGGTGCTCCCCGAAGGCCCCATTGGCAGCATCCGCATGCAGCTCCACCCCTATTTCGGCGCCCCCCTCACAGGCTTCGTGGCCCCATAGAGTGTTCCACCCAAGGCCCCAGTGGCAGGTTCCGCATGCTGTTCCACCATTTCGGCGCACCCCTCGCACGTTTCGTGGCCCCATAGGGTGTTCCGCCGAAGGCCCGAGTGGCAGGTTCCGCATGCAGTTCCACCCCCATTTCGGCGCACCCCTCACACGTTTCGTGGCCCCATAGAGAGCTCCACCCAAGGCCCCAGTGGCATGGTCCGCATGCAGTTCCACCTTCATTTCGGCACACCCCTCACACGTTTCGTGGCCCCACAGAGTGCTCCACCGAAGGCCCCAGTGGCAGGGTCCGCATGCAGTTCCACCATTCAGTTCGGCGCACCCCTTCCACGTTTCGTAGCCCCCAAAGGCCCTGGTGGAAGCGCCCGCACGTGGTTCCACCTCGCATTTCGGCGCACCCCTCACACGTTTCGTGGCCTCACATGGGGTTGCACCGACGTCTCCGGTGAGAGCGTCCGCACGGCGTACCCGTGCCAATTTTGGTACACCCGTCGCACGCGTCGTGGCCCCGGAGAGAGGTTCACCGAGGACGATACCCACAACTGCGTTACACACAGCTCCACATGGTTGGGTCCTTCGCCAGGATATTTTTTCTCGTGCTCAAGTAGACTTTATCGTTGCCACGGCCAGAGTCTCCCCAACCATTCTGATCAAAACGCGCGGGTCCAGGTTGAAAAGATGGGGCGGGGGGGGGGGCTTCTCCCGACGAAAACAAAAACACGTGGTTTGTTTGCATCAGCTCCTTGCGAATTCGTTGTTAATATAAGTATACAAGGCTTGCATACTTTATGCGGATGGCGGAGGGGCGGCTCTTCTTCAAGCCGGGGCTTGGCTCGCGCTCCAGACTTCCTGGGCTTGTGTTACACCAGAGATTGGACAATTTTCAACAGTTACTCGGATGAAGATCCTTTCCTTTTCGACGTGTGGCTATCGATGTTTATGTCCCCTGAGTTCGAACACCAGAGGCTAGACATCGTGCAACAGCTGCATGGAGGCACTTCAGAACGGGGCTCACGGCGGACTTCTGTTAGGGGATTCTTGGTGGTAGGGGAATGGACTTGGCATCGCTTGGACGTGTGCATTTTTTCTCGGCGAGAAACCACGAGGACCATCCTGGACCATCGAGGAACAAAAAAACGCACGAAACCGAAACATACACGGGAAATGGACGTCCGAGCGACGGCAAGTGGAGGGTTGCTTTTTTGTTCGATCTAAAACCTCCCGCCTAAATGGTAGGCCCACGGGGAGCTAGACTTTCAAGACGTCGCTTCCCGCAGCAAAAACGGATGCATCCTTGGTGCATACGGAGTGTGGCAAGCCAGCTAAAAAACAAGCCCCGAATCGTCCAAACAATGTCATCTCGAATCGTTCAAGCACTTCCTTTCTCGTGACGCTGTTCTCCTGGGGCCCTCGACCTGTACTCCATGGCTGGCGTTCCATCCAGAGCTGGTTTTTAACGGACACAGGGGCCCCGAAACGGGCCTCCAGACACCAAAAACTTGGAAAAGCAAGCGGATCTGAGGGATTCGCCGAATCATCCCATCGACTGCACTAAGCCCAGGGGTCTTTCCGACTCCTCCGGCTCGAATCGAACCGATTTCCCCAGCTGCCGATTCGAACCGATTCGATCCAGAGATTCCGATTCGCGATTTTTCTTTCGACTTCGCCTGATCCGACTCCTGCCGACTCGATGTGGCAGCCGGCTTCGGCCGATTTCCTGCCGATCCAGTTTCGCTCCGGCTTTTGGATAGGTTAGACATAAGCCTGGCGAAGGACACAACCACATGCAGTTGTGAGTACCGCAGATGTAGGTATCGTCTTCGGTGGAGCCCGCTTGTAGAGCCACGAAAACGCTGTACTGAGTTGGGTTGGGGAGACGCATGAGGACTGCGCCAGTGGAACCTTCGGTGGAGCGCCCTATGGGGCCATGAAACGCTCTGTGTGGGGGAGACGCATGCGGGCTGCGCCACTGGGACCTTCGGTGGAGCTCCCAATGGGGCCACGAAACGCTGTACTCGGTGGGGGAGACGCATGCGGGCTGCGAAATTGGAACCTTCGGTGATGCTTCCCGTGGGGCCACGAAACGTTCCACTGCTCGGGGGAGACGCATGCAGGCTGCGCCACTGGACCTTCGGTGGAGTTCCCTATGGGGCCACGAAACGCTGTACTCGGTGCGGGAGACGCATGCGGGCTGCGAAATTGGAACCTTCGGTGATGCTTCCCGTGGGGCCACGAAACGTTCCACTGCTCGGGGGAGACGCATGCAGGCTGCGCCACTGGGACCTTCGGTGGAGTTCCCTATTGGGCCACGAAACGCTGTACTGGGTTTGGGAAACGCATGTGGGGTGCGCCACTCGGACCTTAGATGGAGCTCCCTATGGGGCCACGAAGCGCTGTACTGGGTGTGGGAAACGCATGCGGGCTGCGCCACTGAGACAGTCGGTGAAGCTCCCTGCGGGGCCACGAAACGCTGTACTGTACTGCGCGTGGGGGACGCATGCGGGCTGCGCCACTGCGACCTTTGGTGGAGCTCCCTATGGGGCCACGAAGCGCTGGACTGGGTGCGCCATTGGGGCATTCCGTAGAGCTCCCTATGGGGCCATGAAACGCTGTCCTGGGTGTGGGAGACGCATGCAGGCTGCGCCACTGGGACCTTCGGTGGGGCTCCCTGTGGGACCACGAATCGGTGTACTGGGCGCGGGAGACGCATGCGGGCCGCGCCACTGGGACCTTAAGTGAAGCTTCCTATGGGGCCATGAAGCGCTGGACTGGGTGCGCCATTGGGACCTTCCGTAGTTAAGGCCCAGTGAAGCGACCACCCCCCCCCCCTGTAAGTTTCGTTCAGCGCGTCGCCCGAGCGTCGCCCGTGCGCCGGCCCTGGTTTGCGTCTCTGTCCCGAATCCCGGCCTCCCAGGGTGCGTGGGCGACATATGGCGCGACTTCGGAATTTCTCTGGCGATATATAGGTTTCCGACGCCGGTGCACCAGCAGCCATTTTGGCGGTCGCGGCACACTCCTAGTTCGACTGTCCACCAACGCGTTCTGTTCCCTATTCGGCGCAAGAGGATTTGTTGGTGCTCATTGTCGGGGGCGCCAACCGTTGCTGAGGACGAAGACGCCTCGCGTTGATTGGGGGCTGTGCGCGTCGCGCCACGGTGGGGGCGACGTCACGTCGCGCGACGCGGCGCCTTTTCGCCCCGTCGCATCGCGCCCCGCACCCCCATGTCGTTTCGCGCCAATCCTCCTGCCCCCCCCCTCTTCCTTTCTTTTCCCCTCGTCCAACGCGCTGCGCGTTTTGTCCCGTTTGCGAAATTTGTATTCAGTTCTTTTGTGTCAGGCTGCCGTCCTGTCCGCCTCCCTACTCACCCCCCGTTGTCCTTCCACTCTCCTGGAACTTCTTCTCACCCTCCTCGCTCCCGCCGCCCCCCTTCGATCGCCTTCCATCGCTCCCGCCGCCGCTGCGCCGCCCCCGCGCGCCCCCTCCTCGCCCGTCCGATCCCATTTCCGCCCGCCCTTCCCTCGCCTCACTTCCGCCCTCTTTCCCCCCCCCAATGCATCGGCGGGCGAGACGTCGCCAAATTGCTGCAGCGACGGACCGATGTTCAAAATCTGACGGGGCGTGCGCTTGAAATGGATTAGTCCGCGCGCGCTGCATCTCCATGTCGTCTATTGGTCTCCTCGCGTTCGTTGTTCTCACGTGTGTGTCTCGCTATTTCTACGATTGCCGCGCGCATCCCTTGATTGTTTCGCCAGCGGGCCGCGCAGTTCACATGCCGTCAGGAGCCCGCGGCGCCCTTCGAGCGATTCGCGCGCGACCTGCGCGCGACGCGCGAACGGCCCGAGCGACGCCCGTGCGACGCACGCGCGACGCGCGCGCGACGCGCGCGCGACGCACCCCGACCCGCGCGCGACGCACCCCTGCCAGCGCGCGACGCACGATCGACCCGCGCGACGCACGCGCGACGCGCGCGCCACGCGCGCGACGCACGCGCGACGCACGCGCGACGCACGCGCGACGCACGCGCGACGCACGCGCGACGCACGCGCGACGCATGCGCGACGCAGTCGCGACTTTGCCCGCCCCTAGCATGTCTCCGAGCAGCAATGCGCAACGGCCGTCGGCCCGCCGTGCTTGCGCTGTTCACAAGTGGCGGCGGCTGCGTCCTCTATTGCGCCAGGAAGGGCGGCGCTTGCCCCTGTTAGTTCCCTTTTTCTTAGTCGTCGTCCCTCCTCTTTTGTCATTCCTCCTCCTTCGTCCTCTCTCCTGCCTCGTCTCCCTCTCTCCTCCCCTTCTCCTCCTCCATTCTGCCGGCCACCCTCTGTCTGTCCCTCCCCCCTGTTCTCTCGTCTTGATTTTTTTCCCCTTGCCGCCCCGTGCCCCTCTTCATTTTCTGTTCTCCTTCGGCCCCCCTTCCACGGCCGCGGCGCGTCGCCGCGAGCGGCGCCCCCGCCCTCCGCTAACGGCCCCGCCGCCGGCGGTGGCAGAGGAAGATTACGAGGAGAAAAGGATGGGGGAGGGGCAGGGGCGCGAGGCGGGCGCGGCGGCAAGGGTGGCCCAGCAGGGGAATGGGGGGGAGGGGGGGGAGGACGGAGTGGGCGGGTGCTTCTGTAATGGTCATGTTGGTGATCATGGTCGTGGTCGCGTTCGTCGCCTTGGTCGCGTCGGCGGCGGTCGCGCCGCCGGTGGTGGGCGGGCTGGTGGTGGTCACGTCGGTGATCGTGCTGGTGTCGGTCGTTGTGGCGGTCGCGAGAAGCGTGGTGGTCGTGGTGGTGGTGATGGCGGTAATTGATGTTGGTCGTTATCGTCGCGGTGGATGTGGTTGCGGTCGCATCCGTTTGTGGTGATCGTGGCGGCGGTAGTTTTGTGCTGGCGGCGGTTGCGGCGGTTGTGGCGGCGGCTGCGGGGACCTGCTGGCCTATCGCCGGGCTGCGTTCAGCAGCGTCGCTGCATGTGTAATGTTAGGGGATTTGCTGATCTGCCGAGGTCGCCCAGCGGCCGCCTTTTTCTCGCCAAGAGGGCCGCAGCGTGGGCGACTTTCTGTTTCCAGAAGGCGACCAGCCTTTTCAGCGGCCGTGGAGAGGGCGACGCGCGTGCGATCCGCCCCGTGGGCGTCCGCCGCGGTGGCGACGCACTCACCAAATTGCCCCCTTGCGAGGGCGACGTGCACGTTCGAGAGGACGGCTGGCCATTTCGGCGGCCGACGCACGGGCGGCGCACGGGCGACGAATGCGCGACGCACCTCCTGTCGCGAAGGGGGGGGGGGTCAGCACGCCGGTCGCTTTACTGGGCTTCAACGTAGAGCTCCCTATGGGGCCACGACACGCTGTACTGGGTGTGGGTGACGCATGCGGGCTGCGCCACTAGGACTTTAGGTGGAGTTCCCTATGGGGCCACGAAACGCTGTACTGGGTGTGGGGGACGCATGCGGGCTGCGCCACTAGGACCTTCGGTGGAGCTCCGTATGGGGCCACGAAGCGCTGCACTGCGTGGGGGAAACGCATGCGGGCTGCGCCACTGGGACCTTCGGTTGAGCTCCCAATGGGGCCACGAAGCGCTGTACAGGGTGCGCCGACACATATACATGCGGAGGGCAGAGGCAAGGATGGGGAGGGAGGAGGGGGAGGATGAGGAAAGAACGCGGGGCGTTGTCTCTTCAAAACGAGAACCCAACACATTAGGACGGTTGGGAAACATGGGGGGAGGAGGAGAAGGGGGGAGAAACGGAGGAGGAGGAGGAGGAAAAGGAAAAGGAGAGGGATTAGGAGGAGGAGGAGGGGGAGGAAACGACGACGACCACGATGACGACGACGACGACGACGACGACGACGACGACGACGACGACGGCGAACCTTCGGCGGGGCGCCGACGCCTACCTGCAGCAGGTGCCTCGCCGCCCTCGCTGGGGAGGGTCCGTGGAAAGACTGGGGGGTGCCGTCTGGGAGCGCGTGATGGGGGGTCCTGGGGCCACGGGCGGGCGCCTTCCTCGTGGCCACGGTTGGGCCCGCTTCGAAATTCATTCCCAAGCGCACCTTGGCGCAGCCACGGTCCAAGGGCTCCGTACAGGCTCCAGGGGTCCGTCCAAGGTCCGTCGATCGGGGGGGGATTGTCCCACAGTCCAGGGGGAGGGCTGCCACGCTCCAAAGGGGGGATTCTGCCACGCTTCAGGGGGGCGTCTGTCCCACAGTCTGGGGGGGGGATTGTGCCACGCTCCAGGGGTGGGGAGTGTCCCACAGTCCAGGGGGAGATGCGCCACGCTCCAGGGGGGACTGTCCCACAGTCCGGCGGGGGGGACTGTCCCACAGTGGGGGGGGGGAATTGTGCCACGCTCGACGGGGAGGAGACTGCGCCACGCTCCAGGGACTGGGGAGTGTGCCACAGTCCGGCGGGGGGGACTGTCCCACAGCCCGCACAGTCCCCGGGGGGGGGGGTTGTGCCACGCTCCAGAAGGGGGGGACTGTCCCACAGTCTGGGCGGGGGATTGGGCCACGGTCCACGGGGGGGCGTGTGCCCCACAGTCCGGGGGGGGGGGGGGACTGCCACGCTCCAGAAGGGGGAGGGGACTGCCGCGCTCCAGGGGGCGGATTGTGCCACGCTCCAGGGGGAGGACGGCCCCGCAATCCGGATGTCCCGCAGTCCGGGGGGGGGGTGCTGTCCCACAGTCCGGGGGGGGACTGTGCCACGCTCCAGGGGGGGGAACCTGTCCCACAACCCGACCGGGGGGGGACTGTGCCGTGCTCCAGGGGGCGAGGGACTGTGCCACAGTCCAGCGGGGGACACTGCCATGCTCTTGGAGGGGACTGTGCCACAGTCCGGAGGGGGGACTGTCCCGCAGTCCGGAGAGGGGGATCGTGCCACGCTCCAGCGGGGCGACTGTCCCATAGTCCGGAAGGGGAGGGGACTGTCCCACATTCCGGGGGGGACTGTGCCACGCTCCATGGGGCGGGGGACTGTCCCACAGTCCCGCGGGGGGGACTGTGCCACGCTCCACGGGGGGGGAATTGTTCCACACCCCGGGAGGGGGATTGTGCCACGCACCAGGGGCGGGGGACTGGTGCCACGCTCCAGGGGGGGGACTGGATTGTGCCACGCTCCACGGGGGGGGGGCTGGATTGTACCACGTTCCACGGGGGGGACTGTCCCACAGGGGGGGGGGAATTGTGCCGAGTTCCACGGGGGGGGGACTGTGCCACAGTCCAAGGGGGGGTAGAGAGCCAGGGGCCCTTCCATGGTCCACGGTCTAGAGGTTCCAAGGTCGCGTGCCCGACTCGTTGGGTCCGTGGAGGGTCGGAGAGGGGGCCCCTTGGGACCCGAGGGGGGCCCCAGGGCCTGCACGCAACGACGCGCGCACGGCGACACCCGACCACGTTGGCGACGACGCTCGACGACAACAGTCGGGAGAAGGAAGGGCGCATGGGACGGCCAATCACCTCCCCCACTTCCTTTTGCCCCCCTGGCCTTCCGACTTCGATTCCGATCTGGCTTGCCGCGGTCCAGTCTCCGATTCGGCCCTGCCGATTTCTGTCGATTTCGACTTGGCTGGCGACTTCTGCCGACTCCTGCCCGTTCGATCTTCGGGTCGATTCGAGCCGACTTATCGATGCAGTAGGTATACGTAAGAGCGGCCCTCCGCCAGCGGCTTGCGCGCTTGAGCTTGGCCCCCCGGCCCCCCCAAAGCAGCGTGCCAAAGGTCACTCTTACCCATGGCTTCTCCTGCGTATGCAGCCAAGACGCTGGGTCAGTAAGGTGCTCCTCCTTGGATTTGGGTCGGGGGACCTGATCATCACCAAGCCTGGCCATTGGTAGAACAGCCCTTTCGTCATTATTTGGCCTTCCTGTACGGGTCGCCGGCATGTGGCGGATGTTTCGCGCGACTGTTGGGTCACTTACTCTTCTGTCGTTGTCACGAACGAGGGCCCCCGCACACATTCGTCAGGCACTTCGCTTGCACAGTGCCGGCTGTCGCCCTCGGCTGGAGGAGGAGGAGGAGGAGGAGGAGGAGGAGGAGGAGGAGGAGGACCAGTGCAAATCCCAAGAGGCATCAACGATCTTGGAATGAAGCCTCCTTCCGAGCTCCCTCTTCACAGGCCCCTACAACGGCTCATTTCTACTAAGGGAATTGCCTCGTTCGAAGACAATTGGTTAAGGCCGTAAAGCATGCCAAAACATTGTTTTCGCGATTCCAACGCCACGGATGAACCTGACTACTGCGTCTTGACGATCCTGAATCATGCCAGAAAGCCATTCCTGGGACTTGAACTCCGCGAATCAACATAACTTGTGACCATCATAAGCCTGAGTCCGTCCATTCTGGTACGCTGGTCCCGGGAATCGGTGAAACTTGCAAATTTGTAAGGCGAATGTGCTCGGCGCTAAGGCGAGAGTCACATTTTGAAAAGGAACCGCCCTCAATCCGTGAAACTCTTGCAAATGTGTAAGACGGATGCGCGCGGCGCTTAGGCGAGAGCCACATTTAAAAACCACTCACCCTCAATCCGTGAAGCTCTTGCAAAGTTCTAAGACGAATGTGCGCGGCGCTCAGGCGAGAGCCACATTTTGAAAACCACTCGCCCTCAATCCGTGAAGCTCTTGCAACTTGTTAAACAAATTGTGCGCGGCGCTAAGGCGAGAGCAACATTTTGAAAAGGAACCGCCTTCAATCCTTTTCAACGCTTGCGATGTTTTCAGACGGCGCTAAGGCGATAACCACATGATGAAAACCACTCGCCGTCAATCCGTGAAACTCTTGCATACTTGTAAGACGCATGTGCGCGGTGCTAAGGCGAGAGCCACATTTTGAAAACGACCCGCCCTCCATCTGTGAAACTGTTGTCAATATTTAAGCTCCGGAGTCATACATGGTGAGGAAGTTTCAGGCGAAACGCCCGGCCCGCCCCAAAAAATTGCGTCGGGGTGCGACAGGGCAAAGTTTTTTCGAAGGAGAAGGAACGGAGCATACCTGGATTCCCCCCCTCATCCCCCTCCTCCTCCTCCTCCTCCTCCTCCTCCTCCTCCTCCCACTGTCCCATTTTTCTCCTTCGACTCCCCCTCATACCATCGAGAATCACAATGAAGACGTGGCCTCACCGGGGTCACCGTTTTTGCATCAGGGATACCAAGTCTGGGTGGTCTGGTTCGGCACAGTTGCAGGAAGAGTGCCCCCATCCCTACTGCTGTTGGCCCTCCTCACTGTAGGCTCCCCCCCAAAGACTTAGGGGTCCTTTTACTGCCCATCGTCATGGTCGCGCGGTGGCTGTACAGCACCCGGTCGGCGGACGGCGGACGACGGCGGACCGTCTCCCTCATCCTTTCGGTACGACAGGTTTGTGTCGTGTCGACGTGGCGGCGATGCCATCGCGGGCCTTCAAGGTTGAAGGCCGCCTGTGTCTCGGAATCGGCCGCCATGGAACGATCCTGCGCGATCGGGATGCCGCGGTCGTTCGGAGGTGACGGATCCACGCGGTGTCAGAGAAACCAGCGCCGAGGAGGTGGTCACGACACGAGCTTGCCGTAGCACGATGACTGCCCAGAATCTTTCTGGCAGCCGGGAAGGCTTCGGGTTGCGCTTCGACGGCCTCCCAGGTAGTCTTGGCTGGCCTCAACAGGCCCCTGAGTAGTCCGAACTGACCTCGACAGACCCCCCGATTCCCGAGTAGTCCGGGGCTGTCTCCGGGGGCGCCAACATGTTAAGACAGCACCAGAGTACCCGGTAGGTCTGCTGAGGCTAGCTGGAACTACTCCGGGGGTCTGTTGAGGCCGGCCGGGGTTACCTGAGGGGCTGTCTGTTCTGGCAGCACGACGCCGACGACAACGACGACGCGGACCACGACTGAGTACGTGCATCCGCGTCGAATTCTTTCGTCAGAAACGTCGCCGTTTCAGAGGTGATTTTTTTTTTTAATTTTTGGCCGCCTGGTAGCCTGGCCTTAAGCCGTCGCGCGATATGTGAACTCGGCCTTCGGGAAGAGAAAAAAAACATGTGGGCTCATGTAGTGGGATTGCATGTTTTTTTCATCACCATGTGATATTATGGTATGGTTTGTTTACATTTTTTTCCCAGTGAGCAGTCGAGCAAGGTTTTTTTTTTTGTTTTTTGGTGGCGCACTTAGTTTAAAGCAGAAGTTTGCTTGAATTCTCTGGGGGGTGGGCACTCGTTGCCACTGCGAGATTCTTGTCCTCGCCCCCCAGACGGCCGCGATCAAAGCTCGCACAGCGTCCTAGGGCCACGAGACCAGGTGGCCAAAAAACATGACGTTAGCAACAAAATTCAGCGACTCGCACGCACCCCATCACGCGGATCGCGCCCTGCAGCTGGCCCAGCGGGGGGAGGGATGGGCATTCGCGTCGGCGCACCCCTCGCGCAGATCGCGCCACTCCTTCAAAAGGTGTGGCGTAGGCGAGAGGAAAAAAAGGGAAGAGGAGGAGGGGGAGGAGGAGGAGGAGGGGTGGGGGAGCCTCCTTCACAGTCGTCCTGTCGTCCCTCTCCTCCTCCGACCTCTCCCGCCGCGGACGGCGGGGCGCGAGCACGCCGCGCGGAGCGCGGAGCACGGCCCGCCTGCGCCGCGAAGGCGTCGACGTAGCGGGCGGGGGCGGCGGGGGCGGTCCGCCGGCCGACGACGCCGCCGACGACGACGACGACGACGACAGTCGGCCCGTATCATAAGGATGCGCGATAAGGATACAAGGGCCTTGGACGCCCAGGATGGGCCGAGGAAGCAAGGATGGCAGGATACCCTTGGGAAGGTTTCCCATCTTTACTCTGCGGGTTGACTGTGCGACGACGTCGTTGACGATGCTGACGATTCTGATTCTCTGGGCGTCCTAGATGGGGTTGGAGTAGATGGGATCGGGGGTCGCGTCACATCGCTGCATCGCCGATGCGGCCGATGCGGCTCGATGTGGAGCCCGAATTGCTTCGCGTCGACGTCGCCGATACATCGCCCAGTGCATCGCCGATTTATCGCCGATGCATCGCCGATGCATCGGCGACACGGCGCGATCCTCCGACCCCATCTACTCCGACCCCAGACGAGGGAGGGAGGTGGAGGGACGAGGAGGAGGGATCGTTCTCTCTCCGTCGACGGTGTGGTACACGCGGCATCCGCCGCAAGAAGTCAGCGTGCGTCGTGCGTGCGAGTCCTCGCGCCTCACCCGAGCTGCGAACAATTGCCTGCGAGCATTGATTGTTCGCTACGAGGCAGGCGCACACTGTGAGCACGCCTGCGCACGCACGCACCCTCCTCATCACTCCTCATCCTTCCTCTTCCTCCTTCTCCTCCTCCTCCTCCTCCTCCTCCTCCTCCTCGCCCTCCTACTCCTCCTCCTCCTCCGCCTCCTCCTCCTCCTCCTTGTGCCGTGCGCAGGCGCCTGCGCCAGGGGGCCCAGTCGGGCCTCATCCTACTTAAGCAGGTGCTTACCCATCCTCCTGAGGACGCCCTCCTCCGTCTTGTCGGCCTCGATCTTCGCGTCCCTCGAGGCCTTCCGCTCGAGCTTGCGCCTGTTCGTGGCCACCTGGCGTAGGAGCTGAGTGAGGATAGCGAGGATCAGGATAGGCATAGGGGGGGATGCATCGAACCCGAATCTGCCCCCAATCGCCCATTGATCGCCGATAGGGGCCCGAAACGAGTGGATTCACTATCGGGCTATCGGGGGCATATCGCCGATCTATCGGGCACCCTATGTCCATCCCCCCCTGCCGTTGCCCCCTCAGAGGGGAGGGAAGTTAGAGGAGTTGGAGGAGAGGGTTGGAGAGGGAGGTGAGAGTTGGAGGAGATAGTTGGAGGAGTTGGAGGGGGAGGAGAGAGAGGGTTGGGGTTGGAGAAGTTGGAGAAAGAGCGGGGGAGGGAGGAGGAGAGGTGAGGTGACCACTACCACCTCGCTGGGAAAGTACGGGCGGGTGAGCTCGAAGACCTCGCCGTCGTCGAGGCCCAACTCGTCGACCGCCTCCTTGTCGACCACCAGGTAGGTCAGGGTCATTGTGATATCGGGGATATCGATGTGCCCGTTCTTGCAGCCGCTCAACGTCACGTCCTCGCACTCCCACTTCATCGTAGGCCGTGTAGTCGGGGTCGGCTCGTCGTCCTGATCTGGGCTCGCCACCGCCACAGCTCGTACCATCCACGCGCAGACTAGCGTCTTGGTCTGGGGGACGAGGGTTGCGGGCACAGGCGTGACGAAGTAGTGATGTGTTTGGCACTGGCCGACAGGCCCTGCATCAACAAATTGTTTAGATCCGATAGATTGGCCATTCATGCTTGCTGCCACTCGCCCCATAAAGAATAACTTTACATCGTTCGCACCGTCAGGATGGCAATACAAACGTTTGATCGGCTTCCCCTGTGCCTCCGTCTTGATGGGCATCTTGTACGCGATGCAGCGCAGCCCTTTGTCGCCATACTCTGGTGATGTGATGCAGCTGAGCATCCAAGACTGAGCGATGCTTGCCTGCACTCCAGCGGTCCAAAGAGCTTCCACCTGCGAGTTCATCTGGGTGTCGAACTTCACCATGTCGCCAGGGCCGTCGCCTTCATCACCCTCCCGCTCCGCATGATCTCGAGGTACGTCCTCAGACATGGTGGTGAGTGATTGGAGAGCGCCGTCCTTTAGCTTCGCCCATTCCTGAGCCAAGATGTCCTCTTCTTTCTTTTCCGCAGCAAGCTTGTCTGCAACCAGTTCTTTCACGATGTTGTCCTTCAGCATCTTCTTCAACTCTTCAGCGGACAATCCACGCTGGCTCGCCAGCAACTCTCGAAGTTCTTCGACCTTCGTCTTGGAAATTTGGGCGGTCCACTGTTTCTGCAGATCATCCCAGTCCTTATCTTGGCGTCTCTCCATCTGGCGGCCAGAACTGAGCTGAGTCGCCTTCTCGAACACTCGGACCCAGAACTTTGTCCACTCTGCGGCCGTAAACTTGTTCGCGTCCAACACAGCAATGTCTCCCAGGCTCGTCGTCAAGAACTTCTGGCCACTTCTGCAAAGGGTGACCAAGGAATCCTTATATGATGTAGTGTCCGTAGTGTCTCCATCGCCAGTGATCTCGAAGTCCCTGGCTAACAGACACTCAACCACCTCTGCCAGGCAATGCTTCACGTACAGCGCCCTCAGTTGCAAGTGCATCTCAACGCATTCGCGGTCAGCCCACAGATCCTTGAGCGAGGATGCTTTCGGGCCGAAAGATTTGTACCAGTCGGGATTCTGCCAGTCAGCCGCTGCGGTCTCAGAGTAAACAACATACGCGAGCTGGATCATCTCTGGAGGCACCTCCTCGAATATCTTCGCTTGTAGCATAGGCGCGATGACGTCACTCATGGCGGTAGCAGCACTTTCAGATCGCACAGAAAGCTTGTCAGGTATCTCCCTCCACAAGAACACCCTGACACGGTTCAGGGCGTCGTGCGACTTCATGGCCAACGTCATTGCATCTTTCAGTGGATTCTGCTGCAAGAAAGTCGCAGTCCGACTTGCTACCTTGGGAAACGTCGTGAGGACACCGACCACGTTCATAGCAACCTCGAGCTCACCGGGTCCATCGCGTTTCTCATGATCCTCTTCGTCGGTCGAGTTGGCTTCATCAGCAGCTCCATCTCCACGTAAATCTGGGTCCTCCTCCTTCTGGCCATCTGCTTCATCATCGCGCTCATACGAGGAGTGGTGATCGACGATCTTCTTCTTGATAACTTTTCGTAGCGCAGTCCATGTCGTGAACTTCTTCTCCTTGACATTCGGGGCCTTGCCGACCTCAAGAACGATGCCCTTCTGATCACTGAGTGCAAATGTCAAGCACCACTCCAAAGCTTGGTCCACAAATGCATCGTCTGGATGTTTGACGCCCTGAATGCTCACTTTAAGAGACGTGAGCATATCATCGAGTAAGGTCGCAGTCCTGCTGCCGCTCCCCTCAGTGACTGTTGCAGACAGCTTCTCGATTGCCTGTGCCTTTGCTGAAGCCTTTGGCCTGGCCCTCCTCTTGGTCTCCTCTTCTTTGTGCGGCACCGCCAAGGCCCCGCTGTTCAACTGCTTGGTGGGGGCGATGCTGAGCTGGAACGTCTTCGATTCTTTCAAAGGGAGCAGGAGGCAAGACAAACTTTTTGACTGGGCAGTCTCCTTCAGGACCCACAGCTTGCCATCAGTCGTCGGGATAATCAACTTCAGGAGAGGCAAGCACGCTGGCCACAAACTGACATGATTGATCAAAAGCTTGCACACTTCGTTGTTGAGGAAAAGGACCTTCCGACTGTCCAGGTTCGCGTCTGAGAACTTGCAGAATTTCCGACAGTAGTTCTTGTAATCTTGCCACACGCCCATGGTGACCATCTTGTTGTAGGACTCCTTCGCGTCGCAGAATGGCTCGTATTTCGGGAATTTCTTGGGGTAGGTTTCCACCACGTACCTGCGGTGCCGAACTTCCACTGATTGCTTCTTCTCATCGGTGAGTGGCTTGCTCTCGTCGTCGTCCTGGCGATTCTCCTTGTCCTGCTGCTCCTTCTTCTTCCGCCTCCTCTCCTCCCTTTCTTCTTTGCGTTTGTTCCCCCAGTTCTTGGCGATCATCTGCGAGTCGTTGTACATCTCGATGTGTGACCTCTTGGTTCCTTGACTGTTCCGTTCGTTCTGCAGGTCCACATAATGACGAGCGACGTCGTCTGGCGTCCTGCAATCGAAAATGCATGCGTTGGGCACCCCCATGGATTTCGTAAACTGTACTTGTACATTGTCAGGGGCCTCTTCGAATGCTTGGTATGCTGCTTCCATCAGAGTCGCCCCTGCTAAGAAGTAGGCGTGCGGCTCGTTCTTCTCGACCTTGATAATCGCTATGCACTCCGACCTGCCCCCCTCGATGACGCCATCCTTCTTGATGTCCTCGCAGTACTGCTTCTGCGTGTCTTCCTCGCTCCCGGCGTTGAGCGGATGCCTCCACAGCATGCGCTTACCGCTTGGGAGGAAGAACGGTAACGTATATTGACCAGGACGGCCGTAGGTCTCGCGCAGCTTCCTGTTCAGGACTGCGCCTGTGATCCTAGGGTAGCGGACCGTGACAGACTCGACGGTGTTGTCGAAGCGGTCGAAGGAAGACCCCGCATCTCTCATGAACGTCTCGAGCTCCTTCTTGCTGTTGCCCTTGCGATCGGAAGACACCAGGTCGATGATCTGGGCAGCGGTCAGGATCGCATCGACCGCCAGACGTCCCTCGCCACCACCTGGGCAGCAGAATGCTCAATACAATGGGGGAGGGGGACCAGGGGACCAGGAGGAAGCGCGGGTGGAGGAGCGAGGCGGAGGACGAGGGCGAGGAGGAGGAGGAGGAGGAGGAGGAGAAGGAGAAGGAGGAGGAGGAGGAGGAGGAGGAGTGAGGAGGAGGAGGAGGAGCATGAGGGGACATGTTTTCAACGAGTTGTTTCAAATGCGTCGCCACCAGTCTGACGAGGCGAGCGCGAGCGTGAGCTGCTTCTGCGGCTCGGTGACGCATCCTCATCGCCCATCTCGAAGAGCGGGCTGATGTGCCAGAAGGGCACGGATAAAGCACAAACAAAGTGTAAGCTGAAACAGCTGCCAACGTCACAACGGATGTCCCACAAGAGATCGCCCCGCCTCAACCTAGGACCTAGGTCACCTTACTTTATTCTTCGCGCCCCCCGCTGCGCGACGAGCGGTCATCTTCGCGCTTTGTTTGTAACCCCATTCCAAGCCAGGGCGATCTTCGAGCTGCAAACATCAAAACGTATGCCCCACAAAGGAATCTCCCCGCTTCAACCTAGGTCACCTAACTTATCGTGCCCCCCGCTGCGCGACGAGCGGTCATCTTGTCACCTTGGCGCTCTCGCGATGCTCCCTGGAGAAGCGCGGTCTCTGGCCCAGGCCGCGACGACTGATCATCTTCGCGCCCTCGAGGCTGCCCATGTCAACCGATAGTTTCGCCGTAGCGGTACCCAGGGACGGTGCGCGAGGGTTCGAGGAGGAAGCGGCAACAGTTTATCCAGTGCCGTGCAATTGATTCCTCAGCTGCCTGTACTACCGAGCTTATGTGAGATGTCTTCCACACCTCTGACCTCGCTCATCGCGCGAGTGGGCAGCCCAGATACGTGGCTGTCTTACTTCTGCGAAGCTCTCTGAACACGCTCAAACAAACCCTTGGAACCGCAAATCCAGAGTCCTGGAAGCCTTGCGATGCCTAAGACTGCTGGCCTCTACTCACTTCACCCGTTTCCTCTTCACTAACACCTGAAACGCCTGAGAAAACGCACTGGTCGGGCGCCGCTTTGCACGCCTGCGAGGGGATGTCGGCGAGGGGGACGAAAGATCAGTGCCCGGCGTGCGGGTGCCAAGGTTCGGGAGCAGCGTGATGATCATGAGCGTGCAGCCGCCAACCGCATTCACGTGCATGCTATTTCCAATCGCAGTCGTCTGAGACCTGATAGTACGATCAGGAGCGGCATCGACACCACGGGATAAGCTATGCTTGGCGCGAGCGATCAGCTGGTGCTCCTGCTTGATTGGGAAACCCATCGAGGTCGCCAGCTCTGAAGGGACGAATGGGCGGTTAGACTCGTGATGCCAGAGGACGGCCGTGCTCTTGATGAGCGTGTTCAGATTGCCATTGCTCGAGTGTATGGGCCTTTTATCTGGGTTCTGGTTGAGGTCGCCCGTGTCCTGAGGCCAAAGTGTTTTGTACGCAGCCCGCCGCTCAAACTCA
The DNA here is from genome assembly GCA_963575745.1 of Prorocentrum cordatum. Lineage (NCBI taxonomy): Eukaryota > Dinophyceae > Prorocentrales > Prorocentraceae > Prorocentrum > Prorocentrum cordatum. The sequence goes on from CAUYUJ010014707.1 coordinate 348,345, forward strand.
GACTTGGTAAGGCCGTCCTCGAAAGTGAACTGCGCAGGCATATCAATCCCAGCATCCGCGTAACGCTTGAAGACAAACTTGCGATTCTTCATCCAATGGAGGTATTGGTCCAACTCAAACTGAGATGCAATCATGAACGCAGTGAGCGTATAGCCAGGGGCCGTGTCTCGAAACAAAAACCTGTCTAGGTTGGCGCAGAAGTTCATCTTCTCGATGACGCATGAGTCCACAGAGGTGACATGTCGGGGAATTTGATCAATAATCCAAGACTTGAGGATGAGCACGCAGTACTGTCTTGGCCGATTTGCTGGCCAGCCGAGCGTCGAAGGGCCCACCACTGAGCGAACTATGATGTAGAGGTCTGACAACAGATCCTTCAGCTCACCCTCCCCGAATTTCAAGACGTTCTCGTGCAGGATAACTTTTGGTTTCTGCCAGCGCATCAAGCTGACCCAGCTGTAAAACACTTTGGCTTGAGGACCATCTGCGTGGCGTTGCTTTCCCATGGGGGAGTCGTCCAGGCATGGGGAACCCGCCCTGTGGAACTCGCTGGTGGGAATCGCGCAGTAGTTGCCGCACTTGATGCACCACGCCTTGGGACAAGGGCGGCACGTCGGAATGATCTTCTTCAACTCCTTCGCAGGGTACTCAGTGCCCTTGTGCGTGCCGCACTTGATCTGAACGTTCCTAGGCATGAAGTCGAGGATATCTGCAAATATGTGATCAGGAGGCTTCTGCGGGAAAGGGGTGTTGAGCAATTCCTCCTGACACTTCACACTCTTCTCGATTGCATGCGTCTGATGAAATGTAGTACCACTGCACTCGCGGCCACGGTGATGCAACAATTGCTTGTGGATGGCATTTGAAATCATTGTGTCTGCCAGCTCAGGCGCCCCAATACCAGAAAAAGCTGTGCTGCATCTGATCACGCGGTCGCCAAATATGTTCTTGAACCGATCCGCGTCGATCCCGCCATATGCCTCCAGCCTCTCCAGGGCGTGGTTCACCCAATCGAAAGAGTCGTCGAGAGACTGCACTTGCCGACGCAACTCACCATGGCGAACGCTCTGTATATCTGTGAACGCGGGCCTAGACAACATAGTGCGCAGGCGTCCCTGACAAAAAAGGAACCAGCTGCGCTGGGCAGGCTGACCTCAGCCATGAATCGGCAACGGAACAAACACCGATGGGAGGAGCCCCAAACGCACCAAGTTCGGGGAACCCCCCAACGTATCATCACCACGATTTGCTCACATGGTTGGGGGGAGTCCCCAACGTGCCCCGCACGCCATCACAAGGTTGGGGGGAACCCCCCAACGTGCCATCCCCAAGGTTGGGGGGAGCCCCCAACGTGCCACCCCCCAAGGTTGGGGGGAGCCCCCAACGTGTCACCCTCAGGGTTGGGGGGAGCCCCCAACGTGCCACCCCCCAAGGTTGGGGGGAGCCCCCAACGTGGCACCCCCCAAGGTTGGGGGGGGCCCCCAACGTGCCACCCCCCAAGGTTGGGGGGAGCCCCCAACGTGGCACCCCCCAAGGTTGGGGGGAGCCCCCAACGTGGCACCTCCAAGGTTGGGGGGAGCCCCCAACGTGCCACCCCCCAAGGTTGGGGGGGAGCCCCCAACGTGGCACCTCCAAGCTTGGGGGCCCCCAACACCCCCCCAAGCCCCAACGTGCCACCCCCAAGTTGGGGGGAGCCCCCAACACCCCCCAAGGTTGGGGGGGCGCCCCCAACGTGCCACCCCCCTTGGGGGGAGCCCCCAACGTGTCACCCTCAGGGTTGGGGGGCCCCCAGCCCCCAACGTGTCACCCCCCAAGGTTGGGGGGGGGGCCCAACGTGCACCCCCCAAGGTTGGGGGGAGCCCCCAACGTGTCACCCTCCAAGGTTGGGGGGGAGGGGCCCAACATGCCACCCCCAAGGTTGGGGGGCACCCCCCAACGTGTCACCCCCCCAAGGTTGGGAGGGGGGGCAACGTGCCACCCCACCACGGTTGGGGGGAGCCCCCAACGTGCCACTCCCCCAATGTTGGGGGTAGCCCCCAACGTGCCACTTCTGAGAGCCCCTTGAACCCCATGGGCACCCACGGCAGTGGACCCCTGGGGAACCCCTGGGAAGCCCCTGACCTTGCCCATTTCCGCGCACCCCTCACGCGGACCACGGGGCCATGCAGCCACAGAGGTGTGCCGAGCCAGATTGGCGTAGGCATCGAGGTATCTGATTGCCGAGCCAGGGTGGCTTAGGCATCGGACGAAGAAGAAGCGGACACACGCAAACGAGAAAGGCCAGTCGATACGAATGCAAGTCCCTTGGGCGCCTATTTTGACGCAACTTCGAGCAGGGCTTGCATGGACCCACAGGGCAAGGATGCATGCTGAATGATGCCGATGCGATATCCTGGGCCCCGCAGCCTCAGAGGTGTGCCGAGCCAGAATGGCGTAGGCATCAAGGTATCTGGCTGCCGAGCCAGGGTGGCTTAGGCATCAGAAGAAGAAGAAGAGGCAACACACAACAGAGAACGGTCGGTCACTACGAATGCGATCCTTTGGGCGCCTATGTTGAAGCTACTTCGAGCAGGGCTTGCATGGACCGACAGGGCAAGGATGCATGCTGAATGCTGACGATGAGATATCCTGGGCCCCGCAGCCTCAGAGGTGTGCCGAGCCAGAATGGCGTAGGCATCAAGGTATCTGGCTGCCGAGCCAGGGTGGCTTAGGCATCAGAAGAACAAAAAGAAGAGGCAACCACACAACAGAGAACGGTCGGTCGATACGAATGCAAGTCCCTTGGGCGCCTATGTTGAAGCTACTTCGAGCAGGGCTTGCATGGACCGACAGGGCAAGGATGCATGCTGAATGATGGCGATGAGATATCCTGGGCCCCGCAGCCTCAGAGGTGTGCCGAGCCAGAATGGCGTAGGCATCAAGGTATCTGGCTGCCGAGCCAGGGTGGCTTAGGCATCAGAAGAACAAAAAGAAGAGGCAACGCACACACGAGAAAGGCCAGTCGATACGAATGCAAGTCCCTTGGGCGCCTATGTTGAAGCTACTTCGGGCAGGGCTTGCATGGACCGACAGGGCAAGGATGCATGCTGAATGATGGCGATGCGATGTCCTGGGCCCCGCAGCCTCGCTGGCCAGTCGGGGGCTCTGCTCGCTGCTGCCGCTGGGGCGGCATCAGGTCAGCACCTCCAAGAGCTGGAGCTGGCTGACCCAGTTCATGCACCGACGACGTCTTCGGCGTCGTCGTCAGTGTCGTCGGCGGTCAGCATCTCCAAGACCTGGAGCTGGCCGCCGAACATCATGCATCGACGACGCCGTCGACGTCGTAGCCGCTGCCGCAACCCGCGGCCATCTGATCAAAGTGCGGCCCCAGTGCCGCCTCACATACTCCACAGAAATACGAAGCATCAACAAAGTTATTCTCATCGAAGAAATCTTTCAGCGCTGTGACGATACGATCCTTGCCCCATCCAGCTTCGAGGGCCAACACTTCCTCAATGCGATCTTGTCCTGCTTTAGAGGATCGAGGAGGAGTAGAGGGCGATGGGGAGAAGGATGAGGAGGAGGAGACTCGCGCTGTTCTACTCCAGAACCGCCACCCTGACAATATAATGATACCAGAGACAAGCCCCAATCATGATCTTTTTAGGGGCTGTAGGGCTGTACGGCTCTGGGGCTATAGGGCTGTTGGGCTATATGGTTATGGGGCTATGGGGCTATAGGCTAGAGGGCTGTAGGGCTATGGGGCTATGAGGCTATAGGGCTGTAAGGCTATACTGCTATAAGGCTATACGGCTATAGGGCTACAGGGCAATAGGGCTCTTTTGCTATAGGGCTACAGGGCTATAGGGCTATAGGCTATAGGGCTATGGGGCTATAGGATTTTAGGGCTATAGGGTATAGGGCTATAGGGCTATTAGGCTATAGGGCTATCGAGCTACAGGGCTACTGGGCACCGTGCACCTGGGCATCCTGAGATCCTGGCGTGCCGCCGAAATCGGCGCCGCAGCTAACGTAACCAATGGACCATGTGAGGCAAGCTCTGATCGGGGAACCAAGGAGGACGAGGAGGAGAGGATTGGGTTGGGGCGATCGGCCTGTCTCAGCGGCCTCATTGACAAGGTCTCGCCCCAGTCGGTCTGAGCATGTAGCGTGGTAGTGCATTCTGCAGTAAGGACAAATCCGTGGATGCACCACCTTTGGGGGGCTCCTCCTCCTCCTCCTCCGCCTCCTCCTGGGGAGCGTGTCGTTTGCTCCTCCGCCTCCTCCTGCTGCTCTCCTCTCCGCCAGGGAGGGAGAAGCGGCCAGGGAGGAGGAGGAGGAGGAGAGGAGAATGACGAGCTCGAGGTGGAGGAGGATGAGGAGGAGGAGGAGGAGGAGGAGGAGGAGGAGGGGGAGTTGTTCCCAGCACGCCTGCACATCGCCATCTGGGCCCCCGATGAACATATCATAGTTCCCACAAATGTCGCAGACGTTGCCCAGCATCTTTCCCTGTGCTGCCACGTACGCCTCTGCAACAACTGGTGATTCACAGTCGTAGTCGTAGAGCGTATTGAACAGATCTCTCAATCTAATGAGCTCCTCTGGGATATCTTCCCTCATGTCCCTCGGCTTCACCATTTGCAAATTAGTAGCTCCCAGAAGCACTCGACAAAGTCCAGCAGCGACCTCAGTGGACAAGTCAATAGTCGTAGCCGGCTGGGCGTAGGACAACTTATTCATCTCTATCTTCAGTGGGCGTCCGCGCCAACTCTCGGTCTCGATAGGAGTAGCGTCCCAATAGTAGAAGCCGGTGCTGTGGCAAAGTGGACTGTCTGGGCAATCTTTTTCAATCGGAATCAAGCGCATGACCAACCCGACGTCGCGTTCTCGTGGAGCACGGTCGCGGAATATACACACGTCCACGGCGTAGGTGCTAAGCCTCACTGAAGAAGACCATTTGACAAGAAACTCATGCAAGTCTGGACGTGGACGATCAGGTGGAGGTGGTAGAGGTGGTTCCAGTGGTTCATCACGACGTGGTTCATTGTCGATGTCGGATTGGAACTTCACATTGAGAGTTGCGTCGACGGCTTCCTCCATGAGACTGCCTGCCTTGTCACTCATAGCGACGTCCACCAACTCAGCAACGTGTTCCAGGTCATTGTTGGAAGATGAAGACAACAAGAACGCGGATGCTATCTTCTCCTCCTCATTGTTGACGTCGTCTTCCTCTTCGCCCTGAAGGTCAACGCCTGGGTCGTCGTACTCTGTCATATCAGCCACAACCCCATCTAGGACTTCACGAGCAGCGCTTTCCAGTTCAAGGTCATCGTCGTGATCAGGGGGTGGTTCGAGGTCGACCTCCTCAACTACTTCAGCTTCTCTGCCGCGACCGCGCCCTCGCCCTCGTCCTCGACGACCTCTACCTGCACGGCCTCTGCGACCGCCGCCTCGCCCACCATCGTCGCTGGAGTCGGAGTCGGCGTCGTCCTCATCACGTCGGCCTCGTCCTCGTCCTCGTCTGCCGCCCCCGCCTCCGCCGCCTCCGCCGCCGCGCCCACCGCGGCCGCGGCCTCGACCGCCGCAGCAACTGCACACCTCCAGGAGGTCAATCTGCCCGAGTGCGTCACTGACCGACGCGGCCTGGTTGGAGCCCAGGTCCCAAGACAGCTGCAACATGCGGATGCTGAGGGACCCGATACGGCGACGTACCGTTGGTGCATCGTCATAATCACCTTCTTCTTCAATAACGCATCTATTGTGCGCTTCACTGAATACTTCTAGCATGTCCTGCATCCTCAGCGGCAAATATATTGCAATGGAACCTAAGCTTGAACTCTCATCAGTGCCCAAATCCACACAGCGTGCGAACCAGAGCGTAGAACGAAACTTCATAGATGGAATCCAACATTCCTCAACGTCCTCGCGCCCGTCGTCTCGAGCGAACCGCATCTGAAGCGCCCACAAAGAAGACCTATTGAACTCCATGCCGTTCTCCCTCAGCAAACGCTTGAGTGAAATAACGAGCTTAGCCGCACACATGTCGTGGATTGAAACAGCTCGGACACTCCAATTGAGAGGGATGCCAGGCAGTGGGAAGTCGCCCGCAGTGACCGTCTTGAACCTCATCACATGATCAGCTGCGACATGTCTCGCATCTTCCAAAAAATCAACGAACGCATCGATGAGGTCCGTCCTCGAAGCAGAGTCCTTGCACAGTAGTAGGCGCTTCTTGAGAACTGTTCTTGCTGACATCAGCTTCCAGCCCAAATTCGAAGATATCTTCGTGCAGTATTTCAGCACCGAGTTGACCCCCTCGATTTCCTGCGTGTCCAGCTTCCACATCTTGAATACGTCGCAGAGGAACTCATACATGCTGAGGGGTAGCTCGCCAGTGCGTGCAGTCTGCACGAGCTCCGCGGCGAACAAACGCCCGAACTTCAACGTCGCCTCATCATTTATATCAACAGGCTCTGAAACCAAGAGATCGTGGGCAACTCGAGCTCGATGTGGGCAAGATATGTGGGGCAGCTCCCACACCATCCACGCCAATCTACGGGGAAATTGCCACGACGGCCGCAAGACACGCCAATGGAAATCCGTTGCCGCTTCCAAGGAGAATTGAACGATCCGCCCAGTCCAATACGGGGCGTCACGATGGCCCACAACATCGAGCAATGGCCTCCACACGTCCATGAACCTGTCATCATCAACCAGTTCGTTGAATTCAGACTCCAAGTGAGATACTTTTTCGCACACCATCTCCACAATGGGTGGCTTCGTAGAGGTGCGCGCGTCACCCTGGCACTTCTGCAGCCAATGCGCCATGTGATCAGTAACAGACCGCGATATGTGGGCGAGGTACAGGTCTCCCCAGAACTGGTCACTGCTGATGTATTCGAGTACTTCCCCCAACCATCGACCAATTCGCTTCTGGTACCCCTCCTCCTCGAAATCCTCGTCGACGTCGGGCACTGCCCCTGCTCCGCCCATCCTCTCTCGAGGCGCCGTGCCCGCCAGAGATTCTGTAAACACAGGCACCAACTCTGACCTTGTCGCGTTCATCAAAAAGTGCTCGGTGCTGGACCCCGCAACGGCCGCGGAGGCAATCGGCCTGCGGCTTCCTTTGCCCGTTTCTCCCCGTGCACCTCCTTGTATTTGCAATGCAGCTTCGATGCGTTGCTGCCAGTTCTCCATACGTTAATGATCTTCGCGAGATTGCCCCAATATCTATCGAGCGAGGCCAATTGCTTTTTCGTGATGAGCGCCATCTCGTGAAGCATGCACCACTGCTGGAACACGAGTGTCAAATTCATGTATCTACAATCTGCTTCTATGAGTCTAGCTGCGGCCTTCTGCTCGCCACCTTGGTCAGTCGTGAAAATCCAAACCGACATGTGAAAGTACTTATTGCCAACAAAGCTGCGGTCACCATCTTGTGGACACCAATCTGCAAGATCGTCACGACCAGCATGCAACGGATGATGAAGCCAATCTCTCGCACCGACGCTGCGCACCTGCTTCAGGTACAGCGCTCTCTGCTCCGCAGCGCCATTGTGTTCTGGGGCTCTCAGTACATCGCTGTAGACACAGTTGATTGCCTTGACTGGTCGAATAGGGTGGTCATCATGATGAAGATGGGGAGGAAGTGGCAAGTGTTCAAAAAGAGTGGACACCTCGCACACGTGAGCCTTCGAGTCGCCGACCTTCGCGTTGGTTGCGTCGCCCCGCACCGAGTGCACCGAGTAGCTGAATGTGCGCACTTCGTGCGGAAGCACACGACGCATGCGATGCATGTGGGCAACGTAGTCGTAGTTAGTCTTGTGCCAGGCCCGAGAAAGACCGAGCACAGCGGCAGCAGACAATAGTTCCCAACGAATAAGAGTCCACCGCGACGTGGGAACTTCAAGGTGCTGCAGGACAGCGTGCGCTCCAGCGTGGCCGACGTTCCTCTTCACAGCCAGAGTAAACCCACCTCGAACAGAAAGAACGTGCTTCTTAGAGCCGACCCTGCGGCGCCTGGATTTGATGATCAACGTCATGTCCTGATAGCTTCTCAAGTAGTCCTCTCCACGTTTTCTGATAGTCATACTTCTTTCCTTCCAATACTTTACTTTCCTCTGGAGGTTGATAATCAAACGATGGGACTCTGGCAACGTAGTCGGTAGTCGCGATCGTGGTGGTTGTCGTGGTTCTCGCCGCCTCTCAAACCAGGAAAGGGAGGAGTCGGAGTCGACCCAAAAACAAACGACACCGCCCCACCTACGGCCCTCCATGTTGCGCTACGACCCATCGGGCGCCGCAGCGTACACCATGCAAAAGCCCACGCCAGATCTCCTGGCATACGTAAGCCCCGTGGGGCCGCAGGTGGGGTGGTGTCGTTTGTTTTCTGGTCCGAGGAGAAAGGAGGAGGGGGAGGAGGAAAAACGAGACCAGGATCGGAGGACGGTCTGAGGACAAGCGCCCTTGCAAGACGCCCTCCCAGAACATGTCAAAAACCCAAAACCCATGCGGCTCGACATTTTCTTAAACTTCCGTGAGGAGGCCTCTCGTCGCCATTGCTGGATTCGCCTCGAAATTATGTTCAGACCTCGTCGGCTCGTCGGTCTCGTTCTTTCTCCTCCTCTATCCTCCTCTTCCTCCTCTTTTCTTTCCTCCTCCCCCTGCTAGCCTAACTCGGGGTCGGGCTCGTGCTGCTCGCGCTGCTGGCGGCGGCGGCGGCGGCGCTGAAGCTCTCCGACGCCGCCAAAAGCATGCGGACGAACTGGAAGCATCAGCCCGGCGCCACGCGTCCTCCGCGAGGACGACCGAGCCGAGGGACATCAGCAGCTCCCGAACGTCCGCCGAGGTGAACTCCTCCCGTGGAAAAGCGTCAATTGTAAACGCAAACTTTCGGAGGTCCGCTTGGATTTCTTGGATCGGCGGTGGACCACCCCCCTGGCGGCGCCTCCACCGCCACTGCTGGCGCGCTGCGCGAGCCAGGGAGGGATCCCAGGCGCCGATCCAAGAAATCCGCGCAGACCTCTGAAAGGTTACAGTTAGAAACACATGAGAATTCTATGCCCAACAGCAAACGTTGTCCAGAACCGACGGCGACCGCTGTCGGGCAGGCTACTTGTCGCCTCGAGTAGGCGACGCCGCGACGCCCGCGGCGACGCCGACAGCGCGTCCTGTCCAGAATTGACAAGATCTACTGTGGGCCTTGGGGGGTCCAGCTGAGCTGCGGGAACGCATTCCAGCACCGCCCTGCGAATGCCAGCTATGTCCTGGTCGGCCGAACCTGGCGGAGTCTCGTCATCGTCGTCGTCCTCGACGTCGTGGACGAGTCGTGGACGACGACGATGACGAGAACGAGGAGGGGAATAGGAAGAGGAGGATGAGGAGCCGTTCAGCTCGGCAATGAACGACACCACCGACACGCGCGTGAAGCGCATGGACGGCCATCGTGTGCACGGGAAGGCCGATTGCACGATGTGCCCGTGCTTGGCGAGGCACTGGGAGAGGTGGCGGACTCCTTCGTCCATCACGCTTGACCGCCAAAATGGCTGCGAACAGCGACGCTGGAAGGTGAAGGGCGGCTTCCCAGCCCAGGCCGCGACGCACGAAGTGCGAGTATCTTCGCGCCCCTGGGGGCGACCTAGAGATAACGGACGCCCTCCTCTCCTCTCCCTCTTCCTCCTCTTCCTCCTCCTCCTTCTCCTCCTCCTCGTCATCCTCCTCCTCCTACCCCGCTCCTCCCCCCCGCTGGGGCAGTGAGTGGAACTCCCTGCAGGGCGCGATCCGCGTGATGGGGTGCGTGCGAGTCGCGGAATTTTGTTGCTAACGTCATGTTTTTTGGCCACCTGGTCTCGTGGCTCTAGGACGCTGTGCGAGCTTTGATCGCGGCCGTCTGGGGGGCGAGGACAAGAATCACGCAGTGGCAACGAGTGCCCACCCCTCAGAGAATTCATGCAAACTTCTGCTTTAAGCTAAGCGCGCCACCAAAAAACAAAAAAAACCTTGCTCGATTGCTCACTTGGACAAAAATGTAGACAAACCATAACATAAGATGAGATGATGATGAAAAAAAAACATGCAATCCCACTACATGATCCCACATTTTTTTTTCTCTTCCCGAAGGCCGAGTTCACATATCGCGCGACGGCTTAAGGCCAGGCTACCAGGCGGCCAAAAATCAAAAAAAAAAATCACCTCTGAAACGGCGACGTTTCTGACGAAAGAATTCGACGCGGATGCACGTACTCACGAGTTACTCCCCTAAGTGTGTGTCCGTGTGTGCGCGCGTGTGTGTCTGTGGGTGTGCTCGCAAAGGCTTGTCTGCCATTGGAACTCCACGGGCCTCGTCGCGGGGGTTTGCATCTCTGGCCTCGTTGCAGAGTTGCGCGGGCATGGCCTGCTGCTGGGCTCGCCTGATCTGACACGCGTGCTTCCGATGGCTGTCTTCGCGCGACCGCGCGCGACCCTGCGTCTGTGCAGGGGCTCTTTCAGCAGGCGCGGGCGCGCCACCGCGTTGCTTTCCGCTTTCCACTTGCCCTCCGCGGAGTTCCCAGCGCGCGCGCGCGGTGGCTGCTCCGCGCAGATGGGCTTCGCGGACCAGTCGTTTTCCAAAATTCTGGCGCCCGCGAAGGGCTTTCCCTGCACCGGCGATTCCCGCGCGCGTGACATGGGCGGGCTCCCACTGGGCTCCGCGCGCGCGGATGCTGCTACTTCCATGGCAGCGTGCGGGCGCACGTACCATCCCCAGCGCTCCCGAGGACGCCCACGGGGACTCCTGCCGCGCGGACGCCGTCCTTGCCTGCGTGTTCTAAGCGCGCGTCCTCAATGTCTGCGCGGACCCCAGGCGGCAGACTCCCGTCTCGTTACGCGCGCGCCACGAAGTCAGGGAGTCCATGGTGAATCTCTCGCAAGGGCCCCTCGACCGTGCGACAGAGGGGCCGCCGGGCCACTCGCCTGCGACTGCCGCAGTGCCGCTGGGACACTCGGCGGGGGGCGCCTGCGCGACATTGCGGTCGCGGGAATCTGCTGAAGGCGTCTCCAAACGTTTCAAGGAGCGCTCCTCGCGAGAGGCTGCTCGCCGTCGGCCCCGCGCATGTGCGGGCGCTGCGCAGTTGGGCAGCGCGGAGCGCCGCAGCTCGCAGATGCCGCGTGCGTGCATTAGTCATGCCGCGCGCCGCGACTGATCTACACACGCGGCGCGAACGGTCTTCGCCGGACTGGCTCCGCGCGCGCACGCGTGTCCCGTTCGGTACTAATGGATGCGGATTCGCGCAAGTAGCACATGCATCATCCAAGCGGCTGCACCGCCTGGACCGGATGCGACGGGCAGCTTTGCGTCTTCAGAACTTGTACATGACATGGTTTACAGCCCGCGCGTCGTGGCCGTCGAGGGTGCTCCACCGAAGAGACTCCTCTTGCGCCGCCATGCGTCCCCTCCACAACTTTCATTATTTTCCCTCACACCTTTTCCCGGCATCACGGTGACTTGCACCGAAGGGCTTGGCGGCGCCGGCCGCATGCGCCCCCGTCGCCCATGGCGGAACTGCCCGCGCACGTTCCCCCGGCCCATGCAATGCGAAGGCTCCACTTCCCCCGCCCGCATGCGTCTCCGCAATCCTCTTCGGGACACTTATCACACGTCGCGTGGCCTCATGGGGACCTCCACCGAACAAGGGCCCACTGGCGTGACCCGCACGCGTTCCCGCCGACCATGCCACCACTCACCACACTCGTTCCTTCGGACCCTGGGGAGCTTTACAGAATCCCCCACTGGCAATGCCCGCGTGCGCTCCCGTTATCCAGTTCGGGACACCGCATGCACGTTCCATGGCCTCACGGATATCTCCACCGAAGGCCCCACTGGCGCCGCCCTCATGCGTCCCCGGTATTCAGGTCGGAACACCCCTCACACTTGTCGTGGCCCCATACCGAGCTCGACCGAGGATGTGCGTTGAGCGCGCCGACGTGGTGTTCTGGGCGCCGAGGACGGTTCCCACACACGGAGACGACTGGGCGCCTGGTGGCGGGATGTGCCTACAGCGCGCGCGAAGAAAGCGTGATGGTCTACTTCATATACCACGAGATGTGTCAACACGCTGGCACCACGAGGTGGCGGATTTGCTAGGCGGCTTGCTTGACTCCACCCAGCGTGTCTTCTACGATTTCAGAGCCGCACGTATAGTGTGTTGCACTTCGGCTACTGTTCGCTCATGCGCATTTCTTTCACCGTCTTCTTTCCCCAAACAGTTTGCTAGATTGGGGTGCAGTTGTGATGGTAGCTAGTTCCGCCCGAGGAAATCTCAAGCACAGCAGACATCCTCACCCAAATCTGTTGGTCCAGGCCGTTTCGCCTGACACATCCTTGCAAATCTTGTTTTAGAGTTGTCCGGGATTACGCGTTTCCTTACAGTCATCCTCGAAACCTTGGGTTTCAGCGGCCGTTCGAGAGATGGTCCAGGACGCTTAGCCTGAGCCACTCTCGCACCTCTGGGTTCCGAGGTGCCGCGAGAAAAGTGGTCCGGCCCGTTTCGCCTGAGGCATTCTCGCATCTCGGGGCTCCCAGTTCCCTTCCCACTGACTTGAGGTGGTCCACCCACGTCTGGCCCCCAGCTAGCACAGTGTCTTCTTCGGGCCTCTCTGCACATTTCTTCTTCCCGCGACAGTCTGCTCAAGTGGGTTGCCGTTGTGATGGTGGCTGGTTCCGGCCGAGGGGATACGAAGCAGATATATCCCCACATCAATCTGGAGGTCTGGGCGGTTTCGCTTGAGACATCCTCACCAACCACGTCAATGAGTTGTCTGGGATTCGGCGTTTCCCATGAGACATTCTCGAAACGCTGGGCTCCGAACGGCTGTTCGAGAGGTGGTCCGGACCGTTCCGCTTCAGACATTCTCGCAACTCCGGGCTCCGAGCTGCCGCGCGAGAGGTGGTCCGGGCCGTTTCGCTTGAGATCGAGATGTCCTCGCCAATCGGCCCAGACATGCTAGAGGTCACCAGAGGCCGTCCGGGGGCAGAGGTCCCAAGAGGTCTTGGGTGTGGGAGGTCCGTGGATGTCTGCCCAGGCTTCGTGGGCAGCCGTCGTCGTCGTCCTCGTCGTCGTCGGTCGTCGTTGTCTGGTACAACAGGGAGGAGTCGAAGGAGGAAGAAGAGCAGGGAGAGGACGACTAGGTGGCGAAAAACGAGAGGACGAGCAGGAGGAGGAGGAGGACGCTGGTGAAAAGGAGTATTGGGTGAAAAAGGTGAAGAGGTACAGTCTGTGGAGGACGCACAGGACGCCGACGACGATGCCGATGAGGCGGAAGAGGAAGATAACTAGGTGGGTGAGGCTCATATTATCTTGGATGATCATGCATAGGAAGATGTAGAGGATAACGGGGAGGACGAGGACGACGAGGAGGCAGAGCACCAGGAAGGTGAAGACGATCGGAGGATGAGGAGGAACGTAACGAGAGGGGGAGAAGGAGTTCGAGTGCGAGGGCAGGCGGAGGAGGCGCGAAGGAGGATAGACGACGATGACGGGGCAGGCCGATGAAGAGCAAGAGGATGATAAGCGGGGGGCGACCAGACAGACTCAGGATCCACCCTGGCCTTAAAGATTCCTGTTTGGGGGTACTGCAATCTCCCTGTGATGTGTACATATGCTGTTTCACGTGGTTATCCGATATCCCGCGTCCTTTCACCATTGGACGTTGCGTAGCGTACAGTCTTCCGCTGGTCTGGCCAATCTTCGCGTCTAAGTTTCACTGTTGCAACTTTCCATTATCGCGTTTTGTGGTTACTCAAGTGCCTTACTCCATGCCGCCGACCCCCCCAAGGAATGCGAGCTTCGACGTTCTTGGAAGGTGTCTAATGCAGATGAGGGGCTCTTGAGGGGCGCTTTGGGGCCTCTTGGGTACTTTGGGGGCCTCTTGGGTGCTTCTTCGAGCCTCCTTGGAACCTCTTGGGGGCCTCCTGGGACCTCTTGGGGCTCTCTTGGGTCCTCCTGGGGCTCTCTGTCGGGGAAAGCTAGATTTGGGATTTTTTTCGTCGCCCTCTTGGGCCGCTCTTGGGGCCGTCTTGGGGCCCTCTTGGGTTGTCTTGGGGGCCTCTTGGGCCGTCGTGGGGCTCTCTTGGGCCGTCTTGGGGGCTGTCTTGGGGGCCTCTTGGGCCGTCTTGGGGCGATCTTGCGGGCCTCTTGGGCCGTCTTGGAGCGTAAGGAAGCCGAAAAGGCGAGAAGGCAAAAAAACATACAAAAACATAATGGACAATCAATGACTTTAGTCTCTCGGGGCCCTCTTGGGAGGCCTCTTGGAGGCCTTTTGGGGCGTCTGGGAGGCCTCTTGGCCCGTCTGGTGGCGGTCTTGGGCGTCTGGGAGCATCTTGGAGCGATCTTTCGGCCACTCGGGGCTCTGATGGAGCATGTTGGGGCCCTGGCGGGGCTCTCTTGGAGGCTCCCGGGGCCACAGGGGGCCGCGGGGAGCCCGGACCACCTCGCCTCCCCGCCTCTAATGCGATTTTGGGCTCCCGGGGAGGGGGAAACGGGGAGGGGGACAGCGAAATGTCTCACGCGCCGTTTCACCCCCGGCAAGCCGGTGTCGGCGGACTTTCGGCGGGCTTCTGGCGGCCTGTGGTGGGGGCATGGGTCGTCGCAGTGACGGGGGGACGGGCGGGGGATGGATTCCAGCAGCGAGCGGTCGCCGGCGACGCCACTGGCGGCATGCTTGCACTTCTTCCTGTGGTCTTGTCCAAGACGCTGCCTGGTGCAAACCATGGCAGGTGGGCACCCGGTGAGGGGTTTTCATTTGGCGTTTCGTAGTTTCTTGTGTTCTGAGATCGCTAGTTGGCTATGTAGCTGTTGAAAAAAACGGGCTCACACGGCGGAGCACGGCGCCAAAGACTTCCAGGACCTCTGACAGCCCCAAGATGATCCCAATTGGGCCAGAATCATGTGGTGCCCGGGAGGACGCGTCCAAGATTTTCCTCATGTGGAATCTAAGATGGTCCCTGGCGCCCAACTCCTAGCGAAAGTGGGGCGCGGTGGGAGACATGATCCCAATATGAGTCTACGTGTGAGATGCAGCGCCAACACTTGCTACGATGGGAAGGTGATCGAACACACTTTGAACATAATGTCCCAAGTGGACAGTTCGGGGAATAAGACGGGGATGGGGGAGGGAAGTGGTGGAGGAACAGGAGGGGGAGGGATGTGCACGAGGAGGACGAACCAGCTTTTACTAAGAGGGGGTCATACCATGCTCACGCTCACGAGGTGGTCGGCGGTTCTGTGGGACGCTCGGCTGCGCCATAAGATCACGTACGTACCAATCCCCACAGAACACAATATTGTAGTATCCACGGGTCAGGTCAACCGTTGAACGAACGGCTGCCAAGAACTACGGGAAAGCGGGTGGTCGCACATAGCAAATTGCATCCAAACCATTGCAATCGCAGGTGGTCAAAAGTCTATGACCGAGAGGCTGTCCAATTCAGACTTCTCAACCGCACCGTTGTCATCGGTAGGCAAACTTCTCCTCCCACGTATTTAACCTCCTGCGACCCCCTCTGGGCTCTTTTGCCTCAGCTGCTCTCGCACTCCCTCCGATATGTTCATCGTTTTGCCCCTACTCTTTGTTTCCTCTTCACGTCCTCCTCCTTCTGCTTTATCTTTTCTTCCTCCTCCTCTTCCTCTGCCTCCTTTTTTATATTCTGCTGCAGCTGCGCGTCCATGGCGGTCGCCGTGGCGCCTGGTCCGAGGGCGGGCCAGACTGCGGCGCGGGGCCATGGAGAACGCGTGCCCCAATCCGCGCGGCCAGGTCTTCCCGTCACAAATGTGTGAAAACGGTGTTCCATCCTGAAATTTGGATTCTGCCCCAGGGATCTTTGTCAACGGAGACGTCCGGGACAGGTGAGAAGAGATTCGCACGGCGATCATTCATGGGGGTCCGCCCGGTGCCACAGGTGCCCTTTCGCGATGTGGCGCGCTTGCCTGCCTGGGAGGAGAAGCTCCCGCTCACGCAGCGCCTTCCCTACCTGCGGCTTCCAGATCGCAAGCCACGGGGCCGGATGGTGGCTGAATGCAAGGATCTCCTCCCAGCTGGCGCCAGAGATTCAGGTGCGTTGCGCGTTTCCGCCGCCCTGGATTTAGATGTTCTCTTAGCCCCAGGGAATCCCTCGTCTCTGTGCTGCCTGGGTGGCTGTCTTCACGACAATGCCGCTACTATTTGTTCGAGCTTCCTTTGTCCGGCACGCGCCAAGAGCTGCGCCACGGTGGACTCCTGTTTCTGATTTCATTACTCTCATGCGCATTGCAGGCCGCACGAGCCACAGCCCGAGCCATGGTTCAGTTGTTTGGTTTTCTTTCGGATGGGGCCCCGGGCCGTGGGTTTGTGATGTTCCATTGTGCGCAACGTCCTTAAGTTACTTTCCATTACGCCCGTGGCTCTCCGGGGTTGGCGGAGTATCTTTCAAGGGCGATCCGAGGCGCCACCTGGAGAGCTTTGGTGGAGAGGTCTCGTCTGGACGCGTCCGAGCTTTGCAGGCTGGGGCATGATGGCCTCGCGGCGCGCTGGGAGCAGTTCATTGATGACGCAGTGAAGGGTTACCGTGAAGATATGGAGCATCGGCAAGAACTCTGGTGGGCGCGACAGCATGAGGATGCTGTGATGACTTCAAATTTGGGGTCCTGGTTGGAGGGCGGCGCATGCCGAGGTGCTCCGGCCATTTCGCTTTCATGTTGTCTCTCGGCCCAGGTTGGAATAGCATCTTTCTGCATTCGCGATCGGGTTTCTTGGGGAATTTGTCGCGGATGTTTTCAGTTCCTTCAGTTTTGCATTCGTCTTCATGTCCCCAAATGCCCTTCCCGAGTTAGCCGCTCATCCCCGTGGTCGCGGTAAGCTATCAGCTGTGCGCATTTCCGTGACCAGCGCATGCGCCAGCGTGGGCCACCAAGTGCATGTGCGACTTTGCTTGCGCGTTGCGTGTCCCAGCAGGTGCCGCCATTGCGGTTTCGGAACTTGGAGTTCATGGCGCTCGGCCGAATGGCACGTCCACTTCGGGTTCCAGCGCGTGCCTGCATTCAGGCTGCGGGTTTGCCTGTCATGGTGTTCCGTTGTCGATGGCGCCTTTGACCGCCAATATGCTGTTTCGTTGCTTCCTTCTTACCACCTGACCTTGCACTTCCCTTGTTTTATGCTCATCTCTCCCTCTCTCCCTTTCCGTCGTTGTGTTGGTTTCGCTCAGTTCTTCTGCTTCCCGATTGCAAGTCGTTGTGCTGCTTCCAACCCCCGCCCTTCTGGTCGCCCAGGCGCGATGCCGCCGGTGGCTTTTGGGTCAGCCCATCCCGTTGGGCGCGCAGGGGATCACATGCATGGCGCAGCGCAGGCTGCGACACGGCAGTTTGGAGAAGCGGCTCAACCGGACCTCCATCAGCAGGCTCTTGCCACGTCTTCATCTGGCGAGGACACCTCCGTTGCTTTCCTGGCCGAGTTGCTCCGGACCGCGCGCGAGGCTGGCTCCCTGTGGGGCTCGGTGGCATCCGCGGCGTCAGCTATCCACCTTGCGGCACCAGACGTCGTGCACTCGAGGGGGGCTCTCACGGCGAACGGCCAGCTCACCTGGGTGGCGGATTATGGAGTGCCTGTTCAGGTCCCTGCTTTCATCCAGCGGGGACAACGAGCCAAGGGAGACGGAGGATTATTTTAGGAACATCTGCTTTAATCAATTCCGTTTTCAGGGCCCCCTGGGAATGTTCGGAGCATCCAGGGGGGCATTTTGAGTATCCTTGCCGGGGCATTTTCTATGTCGCGTTCGCTTTGTCCTCTCCCCTCGAAAACACGGTGGGATCGCAGGGGCATCCTTTTGTTTGCCTCGATGTTGTTTGGCTTCCAGGCTTAGGGATTGTGCCTCGTTGGCCTCATGGGGCCTGCTAGAGGCAGCTCCCATTTTGGATTTGCAGGAAATTCGCGCCCCACTGATGGGTCTCTTTCTGATTGGGCCACTCCGAGGTGCCCCAGTCGCTGTTTCCCCGACCTTTGTCATTGGAGCCGTCCGGGCACGACCTCGTCAAGATGCTCCGTTTCCTTGGTTCCGTGGACCGTCCCAGGGTGCCCCTCGACGCCGTGCAGACTTTCTGGGGCCACTGCTGGCATTGGACGGCGCAGGATGCCATGCTCACTCTTTCTGTAGTTTGTGTTTGGCCCCCCTTCGGTTTCGGCATCTTTCTCATGCATTCCTCTGTCATTCACTTGTCATCTCACCCTCGTCTCTTCCCTCTAAGGCTCCTGGCGTGTAGTTCCAGGCTTTGCCGACTCCCCCCCATCGTCGACGTTTCCTTCGTCTGATCTCTTAGCCCTGCTTCTCTACCTTGGCCTCATGTTCGGTGTGCTGTCTGGTTCGTCTTCCTCTCGATGCCTCATTTCCTTTGTCGCCTGCGTACTCTTGCAGGACTTCCACGATATCGTCGGGGAGATGCTGCGTGCGGGGTCAGTGCACCTCGTGACCGGGTTTGTCCAGCCAGGCCCAGTCCGCGGCGTCTGGCTCGATGACCCTCTTGCGCATTGCATGGGGGGCGCGCTTGCAGAGAAGCGCTTCGGCAATTCATGATTTCTTTTTGTTTTGCATGTGCACCCCAGGCGGCGCGCCTTTTAGCGCTGCCTTGCACGCCGAGCGCTTGCGCAAGCCTTGGCCGCTGATCACAGTGGTCAGGGAGCCAGTGGTGGGAGGTGGCGGGCATGATCATTAGGGCTGGGCACCTCCCTAGAGCACGCTAGGCAACGATGCGGCAAGGGCGGCCGCTGACCGCAGCTCGTCCATAATTTGGTCGGAACCGTTTCATTGGGACCCAGCTCTTTGCTTTTCGCGTGGACTTTTGGCGGCGCGCTGTCGAATCGTCAAGTTTGCATTCGCCCCTGCCTTCCGCTACTACTCACCCGATGTAGTTCTGTGGTTTTATCATTGCCCGTTCAGCTCGTTATGCTATACCGCGAGAGCCTCGTTATGCACCTCCCTCTCTTTTTTTTTTTCTCTCTCTCTCTCTCTCTCTCTCTCTCTCTCTCTCTCTCTCTCTCTTGCTCTCTCCCTCTCCTTGTGCGTCTCTCAGTCTGGCTAGCTCACTCCCTCGCTCGTCCCCCTGCTGCCCACGTGGCAACACATACTCATAGGAGTCTGGTTGGTAACAGTTTTGCGTGGAACGCACGCGCATGCATACCGACAACATACACGCGCAGGGCACCTTGATGCAGACATCCACGCACGCGCGCAAATACAAATGGCCACGCGTGCACACCAATTCTGGGTCAGAGTGAGGGGGCTGGCGCGGGGTGGGTCGCGGCGCGTGGGTCGCGGTCGGGGCGGGGGTGGGTCGCAGGCGGGTCGCGGGGCGGGTCGATGGCGGGTCGCAGGTGGGTCGAGGGTGGGTCTCGCGGCCTTTTGTGGCCCTCTTGGGCCGCCCTTGGGGCGGTCCTGGGCGCTCTTGTGGCCGTCTTGGAGCCCTCCTGGGCCTCTCTTGGGGCCGTTTTAGGCGATCTTGGAGCCATTTTGAGGCCTCAAGAGCTCATCGGATGCGAAAGGGCGACAATGCAAAAAAACATCAGAAAACAAAATGTATTTCAATGATTTTGGCCTCTTGAGGGTTTCATTGGAGGGCTCGAAAGGCATTTGGAGCCGGCCTGGGGCGGTTTCGAGAGCTCTTGGATGTCTGTTGATAGCTATCTTGAACCATCTTGGGAAATATTGCTTGACCTTGGAGGCTATCTTGAGCTCTTTGAGGCCCTCTTGGAACAATCTTAGGCCATCTTGGGCGCTCCTATTCCTCGCGGGAAGGCGCCTCTAGGCCCAGGGAGAGGGGGTAGGGGGAGGGGGAACCCTTTCCCCGAAGGGGAAGAAGGGGGTTTAGCAGAACGAGCTCGCTAGACCACTCACGCCGTAAAGGGCTTGTGGGATTATCGGGAACGCACATTCCAAATGGCTCGATGGGCTCTTTGTTGCCTTGCGGTCCTGAGAGACGGGGATGGGGCGAGGGCGCATGGCCGGCCGAGTTCGGGCGCGGCCGGGTCCGAGATCAGCCGACGGCTGAACTCGGACCCGGCTGATCTCGGACCCGGAAATTCGGACCCGGCTGAACTCGGACCCAGCTGATCTCGGACCCGCTGAACTCGGACCCGGCTGGTCTCGGACCCGGCTGATCTCGGACCCTGCTGATCTCGGACCCGGCTGATCTCGGACCCGGCTGATCTCGGACCCGGCTGATCTCGGACCCGGCTGATCTCGGACCCGGACGCTCTCGCTGCAGCGCGGGCCTCGGTCCGAAATCAGCTGGGTCCGAGTTCAGCTGGGTCCGAGATCAGCTGGGTCCGAGATCAGCTGGGTCCGAGTTCAGCTGGGTCCGAGTTCAGCTGGGTCCGAGTTTTTGGGTCCGGGATTCCGGGTCCGAGATCAGCTTGGGTCCGAGTTCAGCTGGGTCCGAGTTCAGCTTGGGTCCGAGTTCAGCTGGGCCCGAGTTCAGCTGGGTCCGAGTTCAGCTCGTGTCCGAGGGGTCCGAAAAGGAGGGGGGGGGGCACGGGGGGGGTGGCCCCGGCCACGGGGGAGGTGGCCCCGGCCACGGGGGGGTGGCCTCGGCCACGGGCCCCGGCCACGGGGGAGGTGGCCCCGGCCACGGGGGGGGTGGCCCCGGCCACGGGCCCCGGCCACGGGGGGGTGGCCCCGGCCACGGGGGGGGGGGGCCCCGGCCACGGGGGGGGTGGCCCCGGCCACGGGGGGGGTGGCCCCGGCCACGGGGGGGGTGGCCCCGGCCACGGGAGGGGTGGCCCCGGCCACGGGGGGGGTGGCCCCGGCCACGGGAGGAGTGGCCCCGGCCACGGGGGGGGTGGCCCCGGCCACGGGGGGGGTGGCCCCGGCCACGGGGGGGGTGGCCCCGGCCACGGGGGGGGTGGCCCCGGCCACGGGGGGAGTGGCCCCGGCCACGGGGGAGGCCTGAAGGCACTGCGTAGTTAGTAACACTTAGCGGAACTTCTAATTGTTATTAACGGAGTTATAACTAGTTAGGTTTGGCCAGTTTGAAGCTGTTTTTTTAATGTTTATGTTATGTTTTTGCATCTCATGTAGTTGGAAATTGGGGCATCATGATTGGGCGCTTCGTCGATTTGGATCTGCTCAGGGGCCTTCAGATTTTTTTTATCGTCCTGGGGCAAACGCGACGGTCCGCAGCGCATCATGTTAGCAACATCGCGATTTGTATTCTACTGGCCAAATGCACGTGATGTCGTTCTC
Source organism: Prorocentrum cordatum (assembly GCA_963575745.1). Classification (NCBI taxonomy): domain Eukaryota; class Dinophyceae; order Prorocentrales; family Prorocentraceae; genus Prorocentrum; species Prorocentrum cordatum. The sequence continues at coordinate 369,565 of CAUYUJ010014707.1, forward strand.
TATTTTCCTGTAAATCACAGGAGCTTTCAGCGAGGTCAGAGGCATCAGAACAGGGTCTGTATCATCTAAAAAGATGTGTCTGGAAAAACCTTCAGCGGCGTTCACATGCTTAGTTGCAAGCTGCTGGACAAGCACCTGCGACTCGCCATCGTCGCATTTCACGTGAAACCACACTTGCATTGCTGCATGCATCCCGCCCGACCCCAGAAGTACGATATCACCGCGCTTGATGCGGCCGAAATCTGTCATGGCTTCGATGCTGGAGACGGCTGTCTGCGTCCCAGGGCACATGCGTTTCAACGCATTCAGCAGCTTCTGTGTTGCTTTCGTTGGGTCGACTAAGCCAGGTGAAACACGCATGGTCTTTAAATCGTGCGCGTGCTGCGCAGTGAGTTGGACCATGAGAGCCTTCTCTGGCCCCTTCTTGCACATGTGGTCTTTGGCGAAACGTTTTACGTTTTTGTGCTTGCGTTCCTGGACAAAGCAACTGAGCGACCCATGTTTTTCAAACATTTCTGGCAAATGTGTTGCCGTATGGTGCTTATACACCCAATAGCTTTCACCATATGCGTCCTGATGGCACCGAAGATGTTTCACTATCGCTGACTCTATCTGCGCGGTCGTGACTGGAAGCCGCCGCGCCGCCGTGATGATTATGTCAACCGCATCTTGCAATGCCAGCATACTTGCGATCTGGGGGGCCACTTGATCCGATGAAGGATGCATGGCAATTACTTGCATAATATACCTGCACAAAACAGGCAACGCAGAGATCTCTTCGGAGGCACTTGCTTGGAGCTCACCAGTCTCCCATACAGTTGCGGCTGAGTGGTGTTTACTCGGCCACGTCCACTTCATGAAATACTCATGCAACTCCATTGCATCACACAAACACTTGAACTGCGCATGCCCTAAAAGTGCTTTTACTTCCCTGTCGAATATACCAGACACAAAATAAATATGCATCCAGTCAAAGCAAAAGAATGACGCAGGGAGATATCGCAAACCTGGGTCCAGCGCTATGTGTTCGGGGTGGAAGTTCCATCCTTTGTGCTGTGTGATGGTCGTGTACTGCCCCTCTGAAAACTCACCCCGCTGATATTTATCCCAATCGGGTCGAAGTCGTTCCAGGATCGCGATGATTGTCGCGTCATCGTTTCTGCGTATCTTCGACGCATCCAAGCACGCGTCTGTCACAAAGAAACCAGATACATCATATGTCAAATAATCAAACTTTCTATTCAAGACGTTGCGACATTACGCACAGGGTTTGGAACCAGCGTGCCCTTTGTTCACGTGTAGTTCCCGCAATGCCTCTTCGTCCCCTATGACGCACGACAGCTTCGCGACGATCGTCGCGTGCGACGTTGCGTCGCCGTTCTCTGACACGTCTAATGTAACACCGCTCGTCTCAAAAGTGAAACCACCAGCAGATTTTTTTTTGTTTTTTTTTTGAAAAAAAAAAAAAACTTCTTTGAGGGTCATCTTGATGCACTGCCCGATGCCACCTGGGATGCTTTTTATTTTTGCGCACCGCGCAGTGCTAAGCGTGAACCACGCATCTTCGTTACCCAAGGACTCGTCGAACTCAGCGAACGACCAGTAAACAGCATCAACCCCCCGATAATCTTTCCCCTTCGCCAGGGGGTCTCGCGGTGAAATACCATCGAAATATAAAATGATGTGCCACGGCGACGCCAAGCTGCATGGGTGCTCCTGAAGTGAGCGGCGAAACATCTCCCTGACTGGAGCGCTAGCCTTGCAGCAGGAATACAAAAATGGCCCAGGACAGCACACCCAGTTCTCGAAAGTTCTACCACTGACTAAAGGCGTGTCTATGCAACGCAAGACGTTCCCATATGCGTTCGACTCTTTGGCAATGATGTTTTCGTTTGCCCTGTATTGTGAGCTCCGTGAAATATTGTCGGGCAACCCATGGTCTCGCACATATTTTAGGACACCCGACAGAGCACGCTGTGACAGGTATGAGCCCCTGTGGAGCTCCACCAGCGCCTCATCCGCCTTGCGTTTCCTGGCGGCGGACGCGGCCATGGTTTCAGCCCAAATGGCTACAGACTCGATAACGATGCCAATGCGCATCATAGGATGCATGCGCCGCGTTATGGTAGGGGCACGCTGCATGATGCATCTGAATGCAGCGAGGCGGTAGATCACAACAGAAGTGCACGTTGCATATCGATGCATATGGCATGATACGACGTCGCATCAGAAGGACATGCAGGTGCATAGTGATGCATACGAAGTGCGACGGTAGCTCGCAAGAGAAAGGGGTGTTGCATATTGATGCATGCGACTTGCGATGAAAAGATCGCACCAGACTTGTGTTTTAGACATCATGGTGCAACGTCATACAAGCAAGAGAGAGTTCGTCGATGTGGCGCCGCCCACCGCCGCGCTGCAGCTGCGATGCGGGCTCCCAGCCCTGCTGGTCCTCAACAACCCCCTGGTCCTCCCCCTCCCCGCGTCGAGCACCTAACACTTGGCGTCGATCCACGCCAGCGCCGCGCTCCAAGCCTCAATGCGATTCATCGTCGCATTGCGGTCGAAGCGGACGCGGCGATCTGCCCTCCCCACAACGGCCCTGAACACCTTCTGTGAAGGCTTGTAGATCACGTAGCCGCACCTGTACGGCGCGTTGCACTCGCACGTCGGCGGCTTGGGCAGCACGGCGGGCTTTGGCACGGCAGCCGCGGGTCGCCGCATGGCAGGGGGCCGCGCCTTCTTCATTGGCACAGCCCCCTCGGCGTCTTCGGCGCCTGCCCCGCCCTCGGCGTCACCGACGCCATCGCCAGCCGCGGAGGGGCGCTTCCTCGCCTTGGCGGTCTTGGCCTTCTTGGCGAGGAGCGCCCTGAGCTTCTCCTCCTCGTCGGTCAGGTCTGGCTCGGGCTCAGCATCGCGCGGCTCATCACGCGGCTCCTCGCGCGGCGGAAGCTTCGGCTCCTGCTGCGGCTCCTCGCGCGGCGGGAGCTTTAGCTTCGGGGGCTCCAGCTCCACGCGCGGCTGCGCAGGCGGCTCGGGCGGCCTGAGAGCCGCGGCCGCCGAGTTGGCGAAGAGCGCCGCGCACAGCGGTGCACCGAACAGGGCCTGCATGACTTGCAACTGCCCGCCAGCCGTAGGGTCTGGGGCTGTCATTGGGGGCGCTGCAGCTGCAGGCGAGGTCTTCGCCGCGTAACGCCTGCTCGACTTCCTCACGTAGTCTGGCGCGTCCGTCTGGATCTCCTCCAAGGCGGGCCCATCGTCCTTGTAAGCTGATTTCCACCACGGCTCAGCCGACATGTCCTCGATGCGGTCGAAGTTCCACACCGTGGCGTACCCAAGCGTGGACCAACCCTTGCACGTGATGGCCTTGGAGATGGCACCCTTCACCTCTCCGAGGAGCCTGAGCCAATCGCCCCCATGCCCCTTGCCGCTGCCCCACGCCACGAGCGCGGCCATCTTGCCCTTGGAGCTCTCGGAGAGCGTGTGGGCGCCGATCAGCTTGCACCGAGCGGCGACCAGGCGTATGCACGCCTTCTCACTCAGGTCGCCGCTCTTCAGCGATTTGATCTCGCTCGCCGTGAAGACCCTCGATGCAATGCTAATCTCTTGCCATTGCTTGGATCCGCCTGGCATTGACAACATGCCTGTCTTGGTCCCGACGCTCTGGCACAAGCGTGCGATGTTCTCTTGAGTCCAAGTGTTCAGCGAGTGCTCCCTGATTGTTTTCACCAAGGCTGTCGCCTCGTCAGTACTGATCTGTGACAGGTTGTTGATCTTCATGAGGAGGCTGTCGTACTGGTGCTGGGCCACGGCTGATGGGCACAGGCCACATGCGATTTGTGTCGATACCCACTCTGACATGTGCTGCAGTTCCGCGCGGAGGTTCGGAACCGTCGTCATATGACGACAGTTCCGAACCTTCGCGCCTCGCGCCTCGCGATAGGTCGCGCCTCGCGAAAGATCGCGCCTCGCGATAGATCGCGATCGATCGCGATCGAGCCCAAATGGCTATGCGACGCGGGCCTGTGTGATCTATATTCGAAACGAGAACCCGACACCAACTGATGCCAACTTGCAATGCCCCACGCATCGAAGATTGGTGTCGGATGGCAGTGCGAGTCTACCACCTGCAACGGGTTGCATGCATCTTGGCATACATAGAACCGACGCGTATATGGCGATGTAAGTGTTGCCGCGTCGCGTATCCCCGCCAGCCCATCCGACCCGAACGAAGAGCGCAGACCACCTGCAGTTGTTATCATCATATGTCTCATCATCATTTTCGTTAAGTGCGCGCGCGCTGATGCCGAGGGGACGGTCCAAGACATCACTCACAGAACTGGCGTTCTGGATTTAACCTCACCAGTCGGGAGCATCCCAAAGTCGCGATCCTCCGTATCCTCCTCCTCTTCCGCCTCATCCTCCTCATCTTCCCCTCCTCATCCCTCTCCTCCTCCCCGTTGCGGCCTTGGGGCTCTATATGTGGTTCCTCTTGGGGTTTTGGCGCTGCGTCATCCTACAGATATCGCGAGGCGTCGGATGATCCTATGACGCGAAAAGGCGGAAACGCATAGCACCAATGCCATTCAGAGTGCGAAGCAGTTGTGAGGGAGCGATGGGGGGGGGGGGCACGGCTTAGTAGCGTAGTAGGATGGGCAAGAGCATCAGCACCAGCAGCAACAGGAGGACAACGACGAGGAGGGACGAAGAGGGAATGATGTGATGGGGAGGACGAGGATGGGGATGAGGATGAGGATGGGGAGGGAAGGGGGGAGGAGGAGGCGGAGGAGGAGGGAGGAGGAGGAGAAGGGGGAAGATGAGGAGGAGGACGAGGCACCCGCGCTATCATGCCGACATTATCATCCCAGACTCATCTTGCATTGATGCATGCAGGTTTTTTCTCTGACCCCTCCATCCGTCGTCCGTCGCCCCCACACCCCTAGCGGGCATCGCGCTCGGCGCGCGCCAGCTCAGTCTCGGCCCGAACGTGGGCCGCGCTCACATCATCCGCGTCGAGCAGCGCGTTCATTCACGCGTCCTTGCTCTTCAAAAACGCATTGAACCTCCTCTCTGCCTATCGGGGGGGGGAGGGAGGGGGGCGATCGCACGGAGGCGGGTGGGACTGGCGACGCCGATGGGGCCATTGACTAAGTGGGTGGGCTCGAGAGCCCATCCCCTCCCCCCTGGCCTCGAGGGGCCCTTGTGTTGTTGTTAGTTAACAACCGCCTGCCTTCTTCTCAGCCTGCGTCTTCGCTGCTTTGGCATGCTTCAATGCCGCCTTGGCAGTCTTCACTGACCGCTGGCGCTCCTGCTTTTCATCCTGCAGCTCAAAGCGCACCTGCGCTTCCATCGCGATCGTCTTCGCTGATTTTCCCATGGACACGTGAACCACAAATGGGGACGCGTAAGCCACGCGTGAACTGGTTCGCAAAGGTGGGCGAATGAACCACAAATGCTGCTGACGGTTTGCCAAACGTTCAGCCCCGCCATCGTTGGCGACATGTAGTAAGCTGGGGGGGGGGGGGGCGCGAGAGGTGTGAACAGGAGAGGGGTCGAGATGAGGAGGCGGCTGGGGGTGGACATGCAACGGGAGTGCCCGATCACGGCGTCGATGTAGTGTGGGGGGGGGGGGGGGTATGAGTAGGGCAGTGATGTGTGTCACATGGTTGGCACTCATGCCATGCGACCGCGTCGCAGACTACATGCGTTTTCACGCAGCCGAGTTGGTTGAGGGCTGAGAGAACGCAGCTTGTAAGCTGCGGCGCGCGCGCGTGTGTACGCGACTATGCCTGCCATGTCAGCCGACTTGAAGGCGCTGCGTGCCAAGCACCGCAAGGAGGACACGGAGCACTTCAATGAAAGGTTGGATACCCTGATCAGGCACAAGCAGCATTGCCAGAAGATGTCCAAAACGGCGGACCGCAAGGCAGCCAGTATCTCATGCATGACATGTTGCAAGTGGTTGCAATCCATTCACGTCGAAATATATTTGCTGATTAGAGCATAAACGTTTGGGCATCACCCGATGCAGTTGTATGCATGTTCGGTTGTGTTGAAACGCATTGCAATCGGCTGCGAGTAGTTCGCGTCGAAGGGCGCACTTGTGACACTATGGGGGGGGGGGGGGGGGGGGCGTTGAGGCAGCGCCCAATGCAGTCGTATGCATGCGCGTTCGGTTGCGTTGACACGCAGGTATGTACTATCATGATGTCAGGGTGTGAAATTGGTTGTGTAATGGCTTGGCGTTGCGACTGTGGTCGCATGGTCTCAAGCGGTTGGGCGAACGGTCGCACTTAGCAACGGCGTGTCAACGCCACGTCTGAACCCCGTCCATGCCCACTCGAAAGGCAGACGCTGCATACAAGAAGATGGAGAAGCTCGTGAAGAAGGCGGAGCAGGCCGCGGATTCGTTCACGTTGCTCTTGGACAACGCCAAGATGTGTAAGGGTGCGGTTGATCGGGCGAATAATCGCCTTGTGGAGGCAGGTGCTGCCGATCGTGCGCGGGGGCGCAAAGCCTTGGGCATCGGTGAATACGCCGCCTGAGTGTTGGTGTCGGGGCGTACTTAGATGGGGGCTCGTTGGGGTTGTGCGTGCAAACGCATGTATGCGAGCCTTCAGGTTCTCGTTGCAGCTTTTCGCGCGATAAAGCACCCCGCGGAGAGACCGATGACACGAATGCGAATGAGGACGAGGAGAAATAAGAATAGGATGAGGAGGGTTAGGCGGTGGAGGTGAATGAGACGGAGAAGGAGGATGATGGGGATGAGAATGGTGAGGAGGGATAGGGAGGAGGAGAAGGAGGACGAGGATGAGGAGAAGGGGGAGGGCGAGCAGGAGGAGGAGCAGGATGAGACGCCCCCGCAGTCGTCTCCGCCGCCGTCGAACTCGTCGCAGCCAACTCGTCGCCACCAACTCTTCGCCGTCGCCGTCGCTATCGCAGCCGCCACGGCATTTACTCCTCCTCATCTTCTTCCCCCTCCTCCTCCTCCTCCTCCTCCCCATCGTCCCCCTCTTCCTCCGCGTGCTCCTTGTCCTGCTCCTCCTCATGCTCCTCCTCCTACTCCTCCTCATCCTCGTTGTCGTTCAATCGTGGTCGTCACGGTGGCCGCCGCCCTCTCCTGCACCGCGCGCGCAGATGACGGCGCAGGCGACGGCTTCGACGGCGACGGCGGGAACGAGGAGGAGACATGATGAGAATGAAGAGGGTGAGAATGAGACGGAGTAAGAATGAGGAGAATGAGGATGATGAGGAGGAGAATGAGGATGAGGAAGAGGAGGCAGAGGAGGAGGAGGAGGAGGTGGGGGAAGATGAGGAGGGTGATGAGGCGGAGGAGAAGGAGGGGGAGGAGGAGGAGGCGGCGGCGGAGGGGGAGGAGGAGGAGGATAAAGGTAGGAGGGGGAGGATGAGGATGAGGGGGAGGATGGGCCTTCCTTCCTCCTCCTCCTCCTCACCCCCCACCTCCTCCTCAGAATCCTCCCCCCTCTCCTTCTCCTTGTCCTCCTTCTCCCGCGCGTCCTCCTCTCATCCCACTTCCCCTTATTCTCACTCACGCCACGCTCATGCATCACTTATCAACATGATCCAGCGCAGCCGCGGGCAGCGCAGCCAAGCAGACAAGCCAATTCTAGGCACAACGTCGACCGCGAGCGAGATGGAGACCCTCGAAGTTTACTCTAAACATGAGCTCAAACCCTTGGTGTCGTATGCCAGAATCTCACATGCGACAAATCTGTCGTATGTCAGAATCTTGCATGCGACAAATCTGTCGTATGTCAGAATCTTACATACGACAACGTTGTCGTATGTAAGAGTCGTACATACGACATCTCGCTCTTATATATCATAAGGATTCTATTAACACATCCGTCGTATGTTAGAATCTTACATACGACAACTGCGTCGTATGTTAGAATCTTACATACGACAACCCCCACCATAATAGATCATGCCCGACGGAGGAGAGGCAGCGCGCGGTCTAGAATGAACTCCACGCTTGCTGCCGCGCTGGTGGCGGCACATTAATGCGACAGCGGCGGCTTCGGCGCCGCTTTGGTAGTGTTGTCTGGCGCTACTGATCAGCGGCGAACAGCCGCCTCTGCCCAGATGTCGGGAGGAGGAACACATTACACATCCAGTTCTTGGCCCTCATCCTTCCCCCTCGTCCTTGGTAAGAACCGTTGAAGGAGGAGGGATGAGGGGGCCCGATAGAACTAGATCTGTATTGTTTTCCTCCACCCATATGCGCCAGTGCGTCCGCTTGCTCCACCTGACGTAGTCGGCCTTGCCGCGGTCCGACATCAGGTCCTGCAGCCCGTCCAGCTGCTCCTTGGTGGAAAGGGCCTTCGCCAGCCTGATGTGGCGCCCGCCGCGGGACTTCTCCTCGCGCCAGCCCTTGCCGCCGTCGTAGCCTTTATCGCCCTTGCCGCCGTCGTGGCCCTTGCCACTGTCGATGCCCTTGCCACAGTCGTAGCCTGAATCGCCACGGTCGTAGCTTGGATCACCGCCGTAGCCCGTGTCACCGTCGTAGCCCTTGCCGACGTCGTAGCCCTTGCGATCGTAGCCCTTGTCGCCCTTGAGATCGTAGCCCTTGTCGCCCTTGCGGTCGTAGTCACGGCTGTCGTAGCCACTGTTGCCGTAGTTGTCGTAGCCACGGTTGTCGTAGCCACTGCTGTCGTATCCGCGGTTGTCGTAGCCGCGGTTGTTGTAACCACGGTTGTCGTAGCCACGCTGGTAGTTGCCACTCTTGTCGTAGCCCTTGCTGTCGTAGCCACTCTTGTCGTAGCCCTTGCTGTCGTAGCCCTTGCTGTCGTAGCCCTTGCTCGAGCCCTTGTCGTAGTCGCCCCAGCGCCTGCGGTCGTACCACCTGTTGTCGTAGTCATCGTCGTCGCGGTCGTACCACGAGCTGTGGTGGTCATACCACTTGGAGCTGTACGGGTCGTAGCGGCGGTCGTAGCCCTTGTCGCCCTTGCCACCGTCGTAGCCCACGTCGCCCCTGTCACCGTGGTAGCCTTTGTCGCGGCCCTTGTCGATGTCGTAGCCTGCGCCGCTGCCCTTGCCATCGTCGTGGCCCTTGTCGAAGCCCTTGCTCGAGCTGCCTTTGCCGCCGCCGTAGCCCTTGCCACCGTCGGTGATGCCCTTGCCACCGTCGTAGCTGGCGTAGTCGCAGCCCGTGTCGTCGCCATCGCCGTCGCCCATGAACTCCTGCAGGCCCTGGAACGAGTTCAACTCGGGATCCAGCGCGGGCGCCAACTCGAGATCATCGAGCAAGCCGCCGGCCACGCGCGAGCGATCGTACTTCGCCAAGACCTTCGCCGTCGGCGGCGTGCTTGGCGGCCGAGGGGCCACCTTGCTGGTGGGCTGCAAGACCTTGGCGGCCGCGGCGCGCCGCCGCTGGCTGAGATCCTCCGCAGCCTCCAGGAGCAGCGTCACCGCGGTCTCGTCCGCCATGGTGCTGCTGGTTGCACTGGTGATGCTGCTGCGGGTGGTGCTGCTGGTTGCACTGGTGGCGCTGCTGCAGCTGGTGCTGCTGCGCGTGGAGCTGCTGGATGCACTGGTGGTGCTGATGCAGCTGGTGCTGCTGCGCGCGGAGCGCTGGTAGCTGCTGCGCGTGGAGCGCTGCAGCTGGTCGCGCAATGTCGCGACCCAAGCAACGCTCGGGCCTAAACGGCGGCGGCAACGGAGGAGGATGAGGTCGGGGAGGGATATTCACATCATAGCGTAGCATTGCATGGCATACCATAACCAACATCATGGTTCGCGGTACTGAGTTCATTGTGAGGTCGTGTGATGCTGAGTTAATTGTGAGGCTGTCTCGAGCGAACGCAGACGACGATGTTAACGCATCTCATTTTCAAGTTCACATCCCCAAGTCAACTCTGAAACAACGCATGCATTGCTGCATGCACCCATGAGTGCGCAGCGCGAAACGATTCGCGACGCAGCCACGCCCCCTCACCCGAATCGCCCCCTCACCTGAATCGCACCCCCCCCCCCCTCCCCCCATTTGCGCGCGCTGCTGTTTCTGGACCGAGGCCCCCTGGAGGACCCCTTTCTCCTCCCAGGGGGGCGTGGCCGCGCGCGGTGGCGCGCGCGGCCATGGCGTGCAGCGCCGAGGCGCTGAGCCGCCTGCACGAGGACTGCTGGGGTGAGAGCCACAGGGGAAGGATGAAGGGGGATGGTGAGGACGAGGAGGAAGACGAGGATGATGAGGAGGAAGAGGAGGAGGAGAAGGAATAGGAGGAGGAGGAGGAGGATGAGGGGGAGGAGGAGGAGGAGGAGGAGGAGGAGGGAGGTCGGCGGATTTTCGCCCTCCATACAGGAGCTCCAGCGGGAGCGGCGGATCACAGACAGGCTGCTCGACGTCACCGAGCTCTTGATTAAGGGCTACGACTACGACAACAGTGGCTACGACAAAGGCTACGACAAGGGCTACGACAAAGGCTACGACAAGGGCTACGACAAAGGCTACGACAAGGGCTACGACACGGGCTACGACAGTGATGGCAAGGGCTACGACGACGGTGGCAAGGGTTACGACGATGGCAAGGGCAAGGGCTACGACGGTGGCAAGGGCAAGGGCTACGACAGTGGCAAGGGCCGCGAGAATGACGGCAGCGGCAAGGGCCGCGACAAAGACGGCGACAGCGGCAAGGGCCACATCAGGCTGGCGAAGGAGCAGCGTGGCGGGCTTCAGGACATGATGTCGGACAGCGGCAAGGCCGACGACAAGGGCGACGGTGGCACGGGCAGCGCCAAGGGCAGCTCGAGCAAGGGCTTCGACGAAGGCTACGACGGCGGCAAGGGCAGCGACAAAGGCTACGACCCGTACGGCAGCTCGAGCAAGGGCTACGACGCGGTCTACGACACGGGCTACGTCAATGGCTACGACAAGGGCTACGACAAGGGCTACGAAAAGGGCTACGACGATGGCAAGGGTGCTGATGGCATCGGTTGCGGCTGTACAAGCTACGACGGTGGCACGGGCATCGACGACGAGGCCATGGGCTACTACGACGGTGGCAAGGGCTACGATGGTAGCAAGGGCAGCACCGACGGTGACAAGGTCTACGACGGTGGCCAGGGCTACGACGATGGCGAGGGCTACAACGGTGGCAAGAGCATTAACGACGGTGGTAAGGGCAAGGCGACGGCCCTCGACAGCGGCGGGGGCTACGATGACGGCACGGGCCCCGACGAGGGCAAGGGCATGAGCATGGGCAGGGACGCCGATGTGCCGAACAGCGGCATGCGCGACGATGGCCATCCGCATCTTGAACTGAGTTCTGTTACTGAGTCCCCGCCGCCAGCGGGGCCAGATTCGGACTGAGCACGCGAGGCAAAAATAGAATAGAGATTGGAGGGAGAGGGAAGGGGAGGTGGGAAGGCGAAGAGGGAGTGGGGCTACTGGAAGCTAAGCGTCGTCTGGCGCATCCCCCGTCGGCGAGTGAGAACAGAGGGCGGCCCATCACCTGGTGGCGAACCATCGCCTGGCGAACCATCACCTGGCGGCGAACCATCGCCTGGCGAACCATCGCCTGGTGGCGAGCCATCGCCTGGTGGCGAGCCATCGCCTGGTGGCGGGCCATCGCCTGGTGGCGAGCCATCGCCTGCTGCGACTGGCGGGTCATAGTACTCCTCGGACCCATCAGCTTCAGCCTCATCACGTGCCTCGTTATCTAAGCGATCACGAAGGGATTGGGCTGCGTTGTTGATGTACGTGGGAGTCCAATCGTCCACTCGCTCCTGCAGACGATTGCCGTCGACCACCATGAACACCGTCCTGCGACGTTTGTCGCATTTCACACCTTCCACCCCTGCTGGTGCTGACCGCAAGCGATGTGTTGCCTCCTGACTGCATGAAACCGCTGCTGCGATAGATGCAACCCGCATGTACTCAAGTCCCGTTGGCGTACATTCGACCCACACCTTCTTAGTAGCATTCAGCTCAAACAGAGGCTTCAAGGTAACTGCATCGCGATGCAAATGCTCATCACCATGGTCGCACTGGACTGCGGGCATATATATCGAGACAGTTTCTGGTAGACCACCACCCCGTTAGGGCACATGTCTAGAATGCGTTCTCTTCTACGCCCTTCACCCCCTTGGGGGAGTGGTTTGCCTGGACGGTGGTTCCAAGAAGGGCTCATATATACTTCAAGATGTCCACGGCTATGTCCCAACATCACGCGATGCCTCAACATGCAGGCATGGATATCACGCGACCCAAGATTGCCCAAGCTTGTCCAAGACATCACGCGATCCAAGATTGCCCAAGAAGTCTCAAGGTCAAGAGATCGATCCAAGAGTGGTCCAAGAGCGGCCTAGTCACGCAAGCGAATTAAGGCATCTCCTATTCCTCCTTCTCACCATTTTTTTGTCATCCTTATGCTCCGTCCTCCTCCCCCTTTCCCTCCTCCCATTTCTCCTCCACCATCCCCCGTTGTTTCAGCCCCTCCTCCTCGCCCCCCTCCCCCGCCACTCCACCTCATCATCCAATGTATCATCCTCCTCCTCTCCTTCCTCCTCCCCTGGTGGGAATGCGCGAAGCGTCCACGATTGCGACATATCCAGGGAACTCATATTGTTCTTAATGACGCTGGCCCTGTCGCAATCTTGCTGAAGCAATGGGTCGGCCTGCTTCAAGTGGTCCCAAATGGCCTCGGTGCAAGCGGCGTTGCGCATCTTCAAGATCTGATCGAAAAACGAATTTGTCGCCAGAGGCGGTTGGCTCTTGGTGGGGTTGGGCACAGATATAAATTTTTGCAGCTGCCTATCCGCTCTCGACAGCTCCACGAAGAGCCCCCCTGCCGTATGCATCACCGCCCTCGGGACCCATGGCTCGCGATCCTTAAGGCCGCCCCCCTCGATGACCGTGCGGAGCTGCACGCTCACTGCCATCTGCAGATGCAGTGCGTGCGCAGATGCAGCGTGCACTCGCTTGGACACAGCCAAACGCCTGCGGGCCGATGCAATGGACAATTGCAGACGAGTCCGATGCGTGTTGACGCAATGATGCAACGATTGCTGAGGAACGATACCGACGATGCTTTCATACATTTCATAAACACCCCCCACGACACATGGTATGTGTAACCGATGCTGCCAACACGCGAGCCTCATCGCTTCCTGGCCTTCTTAGCCGCGGGCGCAGCAGGCGCATCGTCTACCTTGCGCTTGGGCATGAGCGATGCCAGCTGGGCGCTAAGGACATCGCCCTTGTTGATGGCGCACTTGTTTGTCAAAATTGGTACATGCACTGATGGGACAGCTGTAGACTTGACGGTCTTGAGCTTCATGTTGGGGGTGCCGTGCTCACCTGAATCCTGTGCGAGCCAGAAGGGGATGACGAGCGAAGACGGTGCCTGCTTCAGCCCTCCAACGCCAGTGTTCGTCTCAGC
>CAUYUJ010014708.1:0-100000 GCA_963575745.1 Prorocentrum cordatum
CTCTATGTATGCGTGTTGCGAACGGTGTTTCGATGATAATTCGAGCTGAGTGCATGCTATGCATGCCAGGTGCATTCCAATCGAAGCAGCGACATGCGTGACATCGAATGAGCCTCGAGAGTGCCCCAAATTGATTAGAATTTTCAAAATTAATGAAAAATATCGATTTGTACAATTTTATATTTTTTGTGTCGGATGATTTTTTTCTAATTTATATCGATCTATGGGTGACCTAGAGAGTTCTGGTGCATTTTTTTCGACGCAGAATGGTCTCGCGCTCTCACTGAGAGCGCGAGACTTCATATGAATAGCTTCGCTGGGAGTGAGAACTTTGGTCCAGCCGGCCGAGGCGGACAATGTGACAACTTTTGGGTGGTTTTGCAATTTTTGAAAGATATTTGACAATTCATTTTGAAAAAGCAGATTTTTACTCCGAGGATTGAGATATAAACTTCGTTCCCTGATCAGCTCGGCCATCTAGAGTCATTTTCAGTACCAGTTCACTTGAAGGAACCGACTTCATGTTGACTCCGAAAAAATCTCAACTTGAAGTTTTTGTAGAAAAGCTCCCAGAAGCTCCCGCTTTGATGCTGAGCTTTCTCACGGATTCAAGGAGCTCTACGAGGTTCCCGGCGGTGACCAGGTTGACGGTTCACCGCCGGCGCCAGTTATCACTTTGTCCTTTCTGGCCGGGTCGACCAACTAGCTCGACCCCGCGCCGGAATTCCTCTAGCTCATCGATGCCGAAGAGCTCTACGAGGTATTACTCTTAGCTTCCAGCTATAACTAGCTAAGGGAAGCTCTACGAGTTATTCCTCTAGCTCATCGATGCCGATGAGCTCTACGAGGTACTAGCTAAGGGAAGCTCTACGAGTTACTAGCTCCACCCTGCGCCCGAATTCCTTTAGCTCATCGCTGCCGAAGAGCTCTACGAGGTACGCGCGGGGCTCTGTGAAACCTACCACGACACCTCTGCCTAGGAGCCTGCGAGCACTGGGCGCCGGCGGTAAACCGTCAACCTTTCTTACCGCCGGGGGACTCGAAGAGCTTCCTGACAGTGCATAATGTGGGAAAGAATTTCAGAGAACGGCAAGTTTTCAGCCCAAGCGATTATAGACCTCTTACGATGCCTCTAACAAAACAAACAAACAGTTTTCCAATCGAGCTCCAGTAAGAAACCGAGTTCAGACCTCTGAATGCGACAGGCGGACGCGTCTGATATCTGCGGATCGATTCCTGTCATTACCAGCTCTGCAGCCCCCCATACAGCCTGAGTGAAGTGCAGAAAACCGAGAGTACCTCTCAGGATGACTCGAATAATACAACAGTTTCGCGGATCTCGTTCGAGCAGCAGAGCGAGTTCCGAGCTCTCGGTTCGACGAACGGACGCGTCTGATGTCTTGAATTCGATTCCTGTGACCAGCAGCACAATAGCCCTCCCCCAGCTCGATTTAAGTACAGAAAACCGAGAGCACTTCTCAAGATGACTCGAACAATACCAATAGGTTCGCAAACCTAGCTCGGGGAGCAGGCCGAGTTGAGAGCTCTTGATTCAACAGACGAACGCGCCTGATAATTCTCAATCGATTTCTGTGATTATCAGCTCTGTGGCTGCCCTACAGATCGAGTTAAGTACGAAAAACCGAGAGCGTCTGCTACAATAACTCCAATAATACGAATGGGTTTGCGACCCTAGCCCGGCTAGCAGACCGAGTTCAGACCTCTGGATTCAACAGGCGAACGCGCCTGATC
Organism: Prorocentrum cordatum; assembly: GCA_963575745.1. Classification (NCBI taxonomy): domain Eukaryota; class Dinophyceae; order Prorocentrales; family Prorocentraceae; genus Prorocentrum; species Prorocentrum cordatum. Next base: position 1,753 of record CAUYUJ010014708.1, read on the forward strand.
ATTCTGAATGCATTAGCTGTGCTGACCAGCTCTGTAGTTGTCCTGAAGCTCGAGTTATCTTGAGAAAACCGACAGCGCGTATCAAGATGACTCGAAACGGCCGTTCCCGCCAGAGTGCTTTTTGGCCTTCAAAGTTACCCGATCGAGCTGAGATCAAGATGGAGAGCGGGAATAAGATCGAATATCACGGGAAAAAATACTAGAGCTCAAACGAATTGTCAAATTTCGAGAACAAAATTTTCAACCGACCAAAAGTCACCAAAAGGTCCGTCGAGATTTTTCTTGCCAACTAGCTCTCCAGCGCCCCGGAATTACTCTTAAGCTTCCAGCAATAACTTGCTAAGGGAAGCTCTACGAGTTACTGGCGAAGCTCTGCCGAAGCTCCGCCGAAACGCTTCGCGCACCCTTGAGCCACGCGTATTGGGAAACGCAAGGAAGCCACGCTCCCGGACCCGCTGCAACCTCCGGCAACTCGCTGCGAGGATCGTGGACCGGCAGAAGTGGGCGTGTCCCCCTCACCACCCACCTCCGGCTTCTTCTCGGAAGCCCTTGGCTCTCCAAGGAGCTATCTGGGAAATAACTTGCTGAGGGAAGCTCTACGAGTTACTAGCTCCACCCTGCGCTCGAATGCCTCTTAGCTCGGCTTCGAAGAGCTCTACAAGGTACTCTTAAGCTTCCAGCAATAACTTGCTTAGGGAAGCTCTACGAGTTACTAGCTCTCCAGCGCTCCCGAATTACTCTTAAGCTTCCAGCAATAACTTGCTAAGGGAAGCTCTACGAGTTACTAGCCTGCCAGCGTTTTCGAATTACTTCTAAGCTTCGCCGCTGCGCTCTGAGAAAAGCTCTACGAGTCAAATGCTTTCTCGAGAGCGCTGGGGGGCTCCCCTGCGGCGCTGTCGAGGCGCTGCCAGGACCGCTTCCACACGTGCCTGCACGCATGCAGGCACACGTGGACAGCGCTCCCGAACCAGCTGACGGCTCAAACGAACTCCTGTGAGGCGTGTGGACTGCCGTGGAGGAGCTCCTGGGGGGCACCACCACCGTCCGGTTTCTCATCTTAAACCCTTTAGCTCTCAGCGTGCTCTCCGGGAAAAGAAGACATACACCGGAGACTCTTCCTGGCAAGCCCACGGAAGCGCGCGTGAAGCTCTTCTGGGGCTCTTGGGGGCTCCCCGGCAGCGCTTTCGAAGCGCTGCCAGGAACGCCTCCACGCGTGCCTGCACGCGTGCAGGCACGCCTTGACGCTCGCCGGAAGCTCCCCCGGACACGCTGCCGGGTCAGGCGAGCTGCTGCGAGAATAACTTGTAGAGCTTCCCTTAGCAAGTTATTGCTGGAAGCTTAAGAGTAATTCCGGCGCGCTGGAGAGCTAGTTGGCGAGAAAAATCTCGACGGACCTTTTGGTGACTTTTGGTCGGTTGAAAGTTTTGTTCTCGAAATTTGAACATTCGTTTGAGCTCTACTATTTTTTCCCGTGATATTCGATCTTATTCCCGCTTGCCGTCTTGATCTCTGCTCGATCGGATAGCGTTTACTACCAAAAAGCAGGCAGGCGGGATCGCCCGTTTCGGGTCATCTTGTCACGCGGTGATGGTTTTCTAAAGATAACTCGAGCTTTAGGACAGCTACAGAGCTGGTAAGCACAGCTAATTCATTCAGAATGATCAGGCGCGTTCGCCTGTTGAACCGAGAGGTCTGAACTCGGTCTGCTAGCCGAGCTAGGTCTGCGAACCTATTCGTATTATTCGAAATATTTTGACAGACGCTCTCGGTTTTCTGTACTTAACTCGAGCTACAGGACAGCTACATAGCTGATACGTACAGAATCTGATTCAGAATCATCAGTGGCCGTTGTCTGTTGAATCCAGAGCTCTGAACTCGGTCCGCTGCCCGATCTAGAATCGCGAAACTATTCGTATTGTTCGAATCATCTTGAGAGATGCTGTCGGTTCTTTGCGCTTAACTCGGGCTGTAGTGGGGCTGCATGGCTTGTAATCACTGGAATCGATTCGGAGGCATCAGGCGCGTCCGCCTTTTGAATCCAGAGCTCTGAACTCTGTCTGCTGCCCGAACTAGGTCCGCGAAACTGTTTGTATTGTTCGAGTCATCCTGAGAGGTGCTGTCGGTTTTCTGCACTGAACTCGGGCTGTAGGGGGGGCAGCAGGGCTGGTAATCAAAGGAATCGATTCAGAGACATCAGACGCGTTTGCCTGTCACATGCAGAGGTCTGAACCCAGTCTGATACTCGAGCTAGGTTTGCCAAACTATTCGTATTGTTCGAGTCATCTTGAGAGATGCTGTCGATTTACGCACGTAACTCGGGCTGTGGGACAGCTACAGAGCTCGTAAGAAGACAATCTATAAGCATCGGGGGCCTTGGGCTGTTGCATCCTAGAGGTTTGGAATTGCTTGGGCTGAAAATCTATTTTTTCTGTGTAATTTTTTCGATATTATATGCTGTCAGGAAGCTCTACGAGTCCCCCGGCGGTAAGAAAGGTTGACGGTTTACCGCCGGCGCCCAGTTCTGGACCGGCGGAGATGGGCTGCTGGCGGGCACCACCACCGTCCGGCTTCTAATCTTAAACCCTTTAGCTCTCAGCGAGCTCTCCGGGAACATACACCGGAAAACCTTCCTGGCAAGCCCACGGAAGCACGCGTGAAGCTCTTCTGGGGCTCTGGGGGGCTCCCCGGCAGCGCTTTCGAAGCGCTGCCAGGAACGCTTCCACGCGTGCCTGCACGCGTGCAGGCACGCCTAGACGCTCGCCGGAAGCGCTCCCGGACACGCTGCCGGGTCAGGCGAGCTGCTGCGGGAATTCTGGACCGGCGGAGATGGGCTGCTGGCGGGCACCACCACCGTCCGGCTTCTAATCTTAAACCCTTTAGCTTTCAGCGAGCTCTCCGGGAAAAACCCGGAGAGCCAAGAGGACACGCACTGAAAATCTTGCCTGGCAAACCCACAGAAGCTCTCGGGAAGCTCTTCTGGGGCTCGGGGGGTCTTCCTGCAGCGTCTCTGAAACGCTGCCAGGAACGCTTCCACGGGTGCCTGCAGGCGTGCAGGTACGCGTGGAAGCTTGCCGGAAGCTCTCCCGGACGCGCTGCCGGGTCGGGCGAGTTGCTGCGAGGATCGTGGAGCGGCGGAGATGGGCTGCTGGCGGGCACCACCACCGCCTGGCTTGTAATCTAAAACCCTCTGTCTCTCAGAGAGCTCTCCGGGAAGAAGCTCTCGGGAAGCTCTTCTGGGGCTCGGGGGGCCCTCCTGCAGCGTCTCTGAAACGCTGCCAGGAACGCTTCCACGGGTGCCTGCACGCGTGCAGGCACGCGTGGAAGCTTGCCGGAAGCTCTGCCGGACACGCTGCTGGGTCGGGCGAGTTGCTGCGAGGATCGTGGAGCGGCGGAGATGGGCTGCTGGCGGGCACCACCACCGCCCGGCTTCTAATGTAAAACCCTCTAGCTCTCAAAGAGCTCTCCGGGAATCTTCCCTCGAGAGCGTTGAGGAGCTCCCCGCAGCGCTGTCGAAGCGCTGGCAGGAACGCTTCCACGCTTGCCGGCATGTGTGCGGGCACACGTGGAAAGCGCCCCCGAACCCGCTGCCGGCTCGGCGGAGTTTCTGCGAGGCCTGTGGACCGCCGTGGAGGAGCTCCTGGCGGGCACCACCACCGTCCGGCTTCTAATCTTAAACCCTTTAGCTCTCAGCGAGCTCTCCAGGAATTACCCTTAGGCTTCAGCACCTGGTAGCCGGAGAGCGAAGAGACCCTTTCGAGCCGGAAATTCTCCTGGAGAGCTCTGGGAAGCTCTCCTGCATCGCTGCCGAAGCGCTGCCAGGAACGCTTCCACGCGTGCCTGCGCGCGTGCAGGCGCGCGTGGAAGCTTTCCGGAAGCTCTCCCGGACCAGCTGCCGGGCCGGGCGAGTTGCTGCGGGGATCGTGGAGCGGCGGAGATGGGCTGCTGGCGGGCACCACCACCGTCCGGCTTCTAATCTTAAGCCCTTTAGCCCCCAGCGAGCTCTCCGGGAATCTTGGCAGCGTCCGAAACCCGGAGAGCGAAGAGAATCTCGGGGAAATCTCCGGAACGGGAAATCTTTTCTTGAGAGCCTTGGGGGCTCCCCTGGAGCGCTGCGGAAACGCTGCCAGGAACGCTTCCATGCGTGCCTGCGCGCATGCAAGCACGCGTGGAGGCTTGCCGGAAGCTCCCCCGGACCAGCTGCCGGGACGAACGAACTGCTGCGGCGATTCTGGAGCGGCGAAGATGGGCTGCTCGCGGGCACCACCACCGTCCGGCTTCTAATCTTAAGCCCTCTAGCCTTCAGCGAGCTCTCCGGGAAGTTTAACGACCTGCGAGCCCTTTAACCCCTTACTCAGCACACGCAGCCCGGGGTCTCGCTCCCCGGGCCGCGCGGCGCCAACCCTGGGTCCACCCCCCAGGGTCGCGCAGGTCTCACGCGCCTCTGAAGGTGCCAGGAGGCGCTGGACACCCCGCGTGGCGGCCCTCCGGAGACGCTGGAAAGCTTCCCTGCCTGAAGGCATTTGAAGTTAGTAACTGTTAGGCGGAGTTATAACTTAGTAATAACTCATTTATAAAAGTTAGCATGTTGATTTATTTCGGATAACATGATAGTTTTTCGGCTAACATATACTTGATTTTGGGGCGTTCAATGTTGTTTCAATTTCGATGTTGTGTTTCTTGCGGGATGTTTTGAAGATGTATTCATTGATGTGAAGATGTATACTTCTACATCGCAAACGCGTCAGCATTCCAATTTGCGATACTCAACTGGCCAAATGCAAGTGATTGCATCGCCGAGACGCCTGTTAATCACAGGGTGCCTCAGCGAGTCCAAAGGAATGAGCACGGGATTATTATCTTCGTCTATGGAGTACCTAGAATAGTAATCTGCGCTGTGCACGCGCCGAGTCTGCAATTCCAAGACTAAGCATAGAGGCCCTGAGGGCGCAGTCTCTGTGTCACAATCTACATGGAACCAGACCTGCACGGCTGCATGTCCTGCAGCACGTCCCAGCAAGCATATGTCTCCTCTATGGATCGGCCCGTACTTGGTCCACGCCGTGAGGCTCGATGATGCCGATTGCGTTTGCGGACGCAACTCCTTCAAGACGCCCATGAGCTTCTTGGTGGCGGCTACGGGGTCGACCAGCGTCGTTGAGATGCTGAAGTGCTCCATGTCGTAACTGTGCTGCGCCGTGAGCTGCATCATCACTGACTTCTCGGGGGTCCTCATGCACAGATGGTCCTTTGCAAACTTCTTGCAAACTTTGTGCTTCCGCTCGTGGACGAAGCAGTTCAAGGGTCCGAATTTGAAGTACATGTCGGCAAGATGAGTTGCCATATGGTGTTTGTAAACCCAATATTTAGTCCCGTATGTGCGCGTGTGTAGCTCCAAATGCTTCATCACGGCGACATCCAGCTCACGTGCAGTCGCGAGGCCCCTGGACGAGAGAATAACCATATCAATGGCATCGCACAGTGCAAGTAAACTTGCAATATGACCCGAGATGGTGCCTGCATCAGGCAGCTTGGCAATGACTTGCCTGATGAAGTGCGCCAGCACGGGAATCATAGACAGCTCTTGCGATGCGTTTGCTTGTAGTTCGCCCTGTGCGAACACGGCATTGGCGGCGTGAAACTTGTGGGGCCATGTCCAGTTTGAAAGATAGTCGTTGAGATCTTCGGCGCTGCAGAGTTTGCAAACCGCCTTGTTCTCAGTGAAAGCTTTCACTTCTTTAGCTACGATGCCATTGACGCTATAGATGTGCATCCAATCGAAGCAGAGGAGCGACATGACACCGTAGGCGAGGTTGGCGTCCAAGGCAACGTTCCAAGATAGCAACGATCTGCGCGTCTGTGTTGACGACGCGTTTGCTTCTGTCGAGGCATGCGTCCGATATAAATGTACCAGACGTGTCGTGCGACGCATAGTCGAACTTCTGGTTGAGCACGTTCCTGCAGATGGCACACGGTTTGGTGCCCGCGTGCCCTTTGTTCATGTGGAATTCACGGAGGGCTTCTTCGTCGCCTACAGTGCAGCCCAACCTCGCGATTATAGTCGCGTGCCTTGTGGCATCCCCTGCTTCTGACACGTCCAAGATAACTCCAGTCGTACGAAAGTTCACCCCGCCAGACGTATTGAACATGAGCTCGTTGCACGTCATTGCAACCGACTGCCCGATCCCTCCAGGCATGTCCCTCACTTTGGAAACCCGAGCGGTGCTGAGCACGAGCCATGCGTCTTCGTCCTGCAAAAACTCATCGAACTCTAGAAACGACCAGTATACAGCATCCACCCCTCGGTGGTCTTTGCCCTTGGCCAACGGGTCACGCGGTGAGATACCGTCGAAATATAAGCAGATGCGCCATGGGGATGCTAGGGAGCACGGGTGCTTGGCGAGCTGGCGGCGCAACAGATCTCTGAACCCCTTACTCCGTTTCGCCGTCGAGTACAAGTACGGGCCAGGGGCGCACGCCCAGTTCTTGAAGCTCTTACCGCTGTTCAATGGCATATCAATGCCGACAAGCACGTCACTGTACTGGTTCGATTCGGCACCGATTATTTTCTGCCTTGCGCTGTACTGCGCATAACGCGAAATGTTACCTGGTATACCATTATCTCGTACGTACTTGAGAATGTATGTAAGACTCCGCTCAGATACATATGGGCCTCTGTGTAACTCAATCAGTGCTTCGTCGTCTGTCTTGCGACGCTTCGGTGGCCCCGCCGACATGGCTTGAGCCAAAACTGCTACTGAGTGATGGTAGCATGAATGCGATATCTGCAATCGCAACAGAGGATTGTGCGACGGGTGCCCCTCGCATACGATGGAACAACGACTTGCATTTTACATTGCACCATGCAGGCATACATGAACAATGCACACAAGCGTTATAGCACAGCGAAACAAATCGCGGGAAGTCGCGATCGGCGATGAGCAGAGCAGACAAGCGGCTACGAGCGCTCGTCTATGAACTTCATCGCCTTGGTGAAAGCCTCCTGGCGCGTGCTGCCCGTGTCCCAGCGGATGCGCCTGTCGGACCGCCCCAGGACAGCCCTGTACTGGGACTTGTCTGGCTGCGTGAGTATATACCCCGCGCGGTACTCGATCTTCGGGGCCCCCGTCAGCGGGGCCTTGGGCAGCGGCTTCGGCTTCGCCGTGGGCCTCGGCTTCGCCGAGGGCCTCCGCATGACCACCTTCATGGCCTTCTTCGGCGGGGCGCCCTTCATGACCTTCTTCGGCGGGCCCCCCTCCTCGTCGGCGAGTTCGTCGCCATCGTCGTCGGCGCCCTCGACGCCATCGGCATCGCCCCCAGCAGCTGCTGGACGTTTACTCAGGGCCACGGCCTCCTTACGCTTGCGCATTGTCTTGCGAAGCGCTGCCTCCTCATCAGATAAGTCGCCGAGCGGGGCGGGCATTCCTCCCGCGGCTGGTGGGGCCGCAGGCGGGGGCGCCTCCTGTGGTGAGGGCGCATCTTGCGGTGGCGCTTTGGGCTTCGGCATCATCCCTGGCGGAGGCGACCAAGAGTGTGACGATTGGCCAGGCACCATCCCTGGCGGAGGCACCATTCCTGGATGAGCGTACATATGGTACGCGTTCATCGTCCCGTACATGGATTGGTAGGCGCCGAAGTCGCAAATGGCGGGAGGCGGGGCGGTCGGCGGCGGCGGGGCGGGGCGGTCGTCCCGCACTTGCTTGGCCGCTTGCTTGCCGCCCTTCATCAAGCGACTGCTCAGTCGCACGAAGTCGGGCTCGTCGATGTACCAGTCCTGCCCGTGTGGCGGGTCTCCCTCGGGGTACGCGGTATAGTACCACGATTCGCTCTCGAGGGAGTCTGGAGAATCGTATTCCCATATAGTTCTGTGTTTCCAGTCTCGTGCCTTCATGGTAGCCAGCTTCAGCTTGACCTGCACCAGGATGTCGTACCACATGTCGTTGGTAACGCCAGTGAGTTGGGACGATACCACCGCTGCGAGTTGACCCTTGCTCCCCTCGGACAGAGTGTACATGCCGATCGCATGGGCCCTCTTGCACACAATGGCGATCATCGCCTTCTGCGACATGTCGCCGCTCTTTAACTTGGTCGCCTCAGACGCCGAAAGGAAGCGCGAGAATGCAGTTACCTTCTGCCACTTCTTATCTGCGGTGCTGGTCAGCACACCCGTCTTCTGCCCTACCGCCGTGCAGATTTCTGCAATCTGATCAGGGGACCAGTCTGGGAGCGCATTGTCCCGAATTGTGCCCACCAAGAGCGTAGCGTCGTCAGTGCTGATCGTTCCGAAGGATCGCACTCTCGACAACAGCGACTGCATCTGGTTGTCGGCGCATGTCTTTGCGTCGAGTCCGCAGCCGACTTGGGTATGATGCCAATCAATCATATGATTGAGTTCGGCCAGCACATCACGTATCGACGTCATTGCTGCTACGCAGCAGAAAGCGATATGTAAGTTCGCAAAACTGTTTGAGCCAAACTGGTTACGGAGCCCACGACGATGACGCGTGCACGCTTGGCGATGAGGCAAAGGTCAACAGGGGTGTCGAACAAACCAACAGCGCGAGGGTTGGTAGTCCTCTCGGGGGGGTGGTAGTCCTCTCGGGGGGCGGGGGGGGGTCAGCCATCGTCGTCGCCACGGCTGGGCGCAGCTTGACAAACACTGACTTGGATGGGTCCACCCCCTTGCTCGGCATGCTAATCAGATGTAAGGCATGATTGGCGTGACCACTGATCATTTGACGTGGACCATTGCGAATCTGAACACATCATCGCACTTGCGAAGCCTCGCCCGACACGGCCCCATCAGCGCGGCATGCGCTCTGATTTGATGCTCGCGTGCTGCTCGCACGCGTTCTCCCACTCAGCGTGGGCATCGATGCGATCACCGATCGACTCCATCCACTCGCTCTTGGCCTCCTCCATCTTCTTCTTGGCGGCCTCGAAATTCTTGAACTTCTCGAGAACCTGGGAATCGTGCGCTAAAACAAAACACACATATACAGGGCACAGGCATTCAATGCCACCAAATTCAAATGCAATTGCAATTTCTAGTGCTGCGGCTAATGTCATTGCAATGAGTGTTTAACGTGTTTTCACACACGGGGCCACCTTCTTCGATGCACACAAGAACTCGGCCTTGCATGCTACCTTGGTGATGTTAGCGTTGGTCAGCCTGACATGTTTGTCCTCCTTCCAGTCCTGGCGAGCCTGGGCATCCATCGCGATCGTCTTGCGGGACTTGCCCATTGCCCCTCCACAACTGAAACGATAACTTGTGCAAAACCTATTGCAACTGAGCCGATAAGCCACACATCCCCCACTCCCCCCTAACAATTGACCCCAGATTTGCAATGGTTGCAACGCTGTCCCGACGAGCTCGATCCAGGCATTGTTTTCTTAGCGCATGGCGCGAAGCGCCCGCCCTCCCCGCGACAGGCACAACTCTTGGGAAACGGTGTTTACACACTCGGACCTAATTGCGTATCCACGCACTCACGCGCCGAAGCCTAAGGCCTTGCGCCCCCGTGCTCTGTGCAAGCCCCCTGTGTCGATTACCAGCTTCCTTGCCCGATCGTGCTGCCCATGCAAGTCCACGGCGTGCTCACACGCTTGCAGCCAAGCGTACTCGGCGTCCTCGGCCTTTTTCTTGGCCTTCTCGTACGCCTTGAAGCACTGCATCACCTCACACCGAAAGGGCGGGGCATGTCGGATGGTGGGGGAGGGGGGTGGGGGGGAAATAGGTGTGGCGATAGGCGTCACCACGCCCGCCGTGAGACGCACAACCAGGCGGGATCACGCCGACAACATCAGACACACCCCACAACCTAGCCCAGAACTATCACATCACGCCGCTCTTCTAGTGTACATACACCGCACCAAACAACAATATCATATCTGCATGCATATGCAAGCATGTCCCGACAGCGCGCGGCGCGGCGACAAGGTCGCCTTGCGGTCCATATGCTTCGCCTTCTTGAGGCTGTTGGCCTTGTGCTTGATGGCGGTGTCAAGCTGCTGGTTCCTAAACAGTATATCCTCATGGCGATGCAGGGCTCGGAGTGCTTTGATATCTTCATGCATGCGCGGCATTGTGGCTATAGAGAAGAGAGACAAGCGCGATCTGTGCCAGAACGCTGCGACGATGATCGCATCCGTCGACGATGTGCGATCGCTGTCTGAGCAGCGTGATCTCCACCGCCCCCGTCCTCGTCATCATTGGTATCCTCGTCCTCATCCTCCCCGCCATCCTCCGTATATGTTGGTGCAGAACGGTTATCAGCCCAGCCCGCCCACCGTCGACCTCCCCGCCCGAATTGGCGTGAATTGGTGACGGCTCGTCATCGGCTTATGCTGGTGGTGGATCGTGGCGGAGCGGCCCCGTCGAGGATACGGCGGACCGCATGGTTGCTGATATGAACCAGCAGCTCGAGTCGGCTGATGATCATCCCCGTGTGATCGTCTCCGTGGTTGATCGTGCCCTGAAGCAGCGCGATGACTACATCAAATGGCATGAGCAGATTCAGAGCAACGACGCCACGATCGAAGCTCAGAAGGCCACGATCGAGAGCCAGGCCGCCACTATCGCGAGCCAGGTCGCCACGATCGCGAACACTCGCGAGGGCCAGGGCCGCGTCGTGAACCTTCGCGAGGACCATGAGGGTCGCGATTGCGGGGATGATGGGCGGCGGTTAGACGGCGCAGCCGATGCGGATGATAAGGGCAACGGCGGCGACGGCGACGGCGGCAACGGCGACGGCGGCGGCGGCGGCGGCGACGGCGACGACGACGGCGGCGACGGCGGCGGCGGCGACGGCGGCGACGGCGACGACGTCGGCGGCGACGAAGGCGGCGGACGACGACGACGACTGCGGCGGCGACGACCGCAATGCAGGACGACGACGACGACGGCGACGACGACGACGGCGACAACGGCGACGGCGACGACGTCGGCGGCGACGAAGGCGGCGGACGACGACGACGACTGCGGCGGCGACGACGACGATGCGGGATGACGACGACGACGACGGCGACGACGACGACGGCGACGACGACGGCGGACGCCGACGACGACGACGGCGAATGCAACGCCTCAGGACACCTCAGGATACCTCAGGACACCTCAGGACACCTCTGAGATGACAACACCAGGGCGCCTCAGGACACCTCAGGGCATCTCTGAGCTGACAACCCCAGGAGACCTCAGGACACCTCGGGACACCTCAGGACACCTCAGGACACCTCAGGATGCTGAGGGGGACGAGGAGGAGGATGGAACTGGAGGAGGCGGAGGCGGATGAGGAGGAAGCAGGAGAAGGAGGAGGGGAAGGGGGAGGCAAAGGATGAGGAGGAGGATGAGGAATAGGAGGAGGAAGGGATGAGAGGGAGGAGGGGGGAGGTCGATCGTTTCGCCGTCGATCGTGAGCCTCCGAAAAGTGCTCAGGGAAGCGGAGCGATCACGCTGAGCGGGAGCGACGCGTCGCTCAGCGATCGTCCAAAGGCCTCACGACCGATGCGATGAACACCTCTGAAGGTGGACCGAGAAGCGTCGCAGAGGGTACCACTGTCAGACGACGCGCGTGTCGTCTTTGAGATTCTCAAAGACGACACGTTGGTAATATTAAATCTAATAGAGATGTTGTCGTCTTTGAGATTCTCAAAGACGACACGCGTGTCGTCTTTGAGATTCTCAAAGACGACACGTTGTCGTCTTTGAGATTCTCAAAGACGACACCCGTGTCGTTTGACAGCGGTACCCTCTGCGACGATTCTTAATCCGTATTCGTGGCAGCCCTCAGCTGCTGTGCACCCCCGCAGCTTCGGCGGCAACTCCTGTGCTGAGTCGCCGCCGTGGGAGCCTCAACCCCTTCCGACGGGGCACACCTCGCCGACCACGCGACGACGACGACGACGACAACGCTGACGACGACGACGACGACGACGACGACGACGACGACCACGACCACGACGACGACACGGTGGTCGCCGACGTGTGCCCCGTGATCACACGGAGCTTGAGCCCGCTGCGGTCGCCGCAGCGTAGTCGGCGACCGCCTTCAGCCACACCTGCGGCTGCGTGCGGCGGCTCCAGGCCGCGTACTTCTGGTCCTGCTCGGACAGGTCGTGCAAGCCCTGCAGGTGCTCCCGCACGGCCAGTGCTTTGGCGAGGCGGATGTGCTTGCCCCCGCGGGGGCGGGGGCCGTCGCCCCCGCCCCCGTCCTTGCCGTCGCCCTTCACGTGGCCGCCGTAGCCGTCCTTCTTGTGGCCGCCGTAGCCGTCCTTCTTGTGGCCGCCGTAGTAGCCGTCGCCCTTGTCGTGGCTGTCGTAGCCGTCGCCCTTCTCGTGGCTGTAGTAGCCGTCGCCCTTCACGTGGCCGCTGTAGCCGTCGCCCTTCACGTGGCCGCTGTAGCCGTCGCCTTTGTGGCCGTAGTAGCCGTCGCCCTTGTCGCGGCCACGCCACTCCTGGCCGTTGTAGCCGTCGCCTTTGTGGCCGTAGTAGCCGTCGCCCTTCGCGTGGCTGTAGTAGCCGTCGCCCGTCTCGTGGCCATAGTAGCTGTCGCCCTTCTCGTGGCCATAGTAGCCGTCGCCCTTGTGGCCATAGTAGCCGTCACCCTTCTCGTGGCCATAGTAGCCGTCGCCCTTGCGGCCATAGTAGCCGTCGCCCTTCTCACGGCCGTAGTAGCCGTCCTTGGCCCACCAGCCCTCCTTGCCGTAGTAGCCGTCCTTGGTGTGGCCGCCGTAGTAGCCGTCCTTGTTGTGGCCGTAATAGTAGCCGTCCTTGTTGTGGCCGCCGTAGTAGCCGTCCTTGGTGTGGCCGTCGTTGCCGTCCTTGGTGTAGTAGCTGTCTTTGCCGCCAACGCCCTCGCTGCTGTCGTCGTAGTCGTAGTAGTGGCGGCTTTTACGGCAACTGCTGTAATAGCCCTCGGCGTCGCCATCGGCGGTGTAGCTCTCGCCAGCGCTGTCGTCGTAGCCACCGCCCTCAGCGTCGCCACCTTCGCACTCATCCGCCATGGCGCCCTCGTAGTCGCCGTCGCCCTCGTCGACCGCGTCGCCGCCGCCCGCGGCGTCGTCGCCACCACCCGCGGGCTCGTCGACCTCGAACTCGAGAAGGTGCTTCATCGAGTTCATCGTCGGGTGCATGGGCGGCGCGAGGTTGAGCTTCTCGAGCAGCGAGTCCGCCACCGAGCCGCGCCACGTCTGCACGCGAGCCTGTGCCGACCAGCACATCGCCTTGCGCTTCTTCTCGGCGGAGGCCATGGCGGCCGCCAAGACGTGCTCTGGCGGAGCCGTCCGCGGCGCGGTCGGCCGCTTCTTGGACGTCGGCTGCAGCCGCGACGGCTTCTCCTCCGCCACCTTCTCCCGTCGCTGCTGGATCTCGCTCGCCGCTGCGAGCAACATTGCCACCTCGGTGGCGTCGTCGCCACCGCCGCTCATCTGCAGGGCGAGGCCGCGGCGGGCGTTGGGGGCCCCGCGCGGCGGGGGGGGCGAGCACCCTGTGGAGGCGCGGGCCCCGCGCCGTGAACCCACGGCCCGCGCGCCGCGGGCGTGGCTGAACACATGGGCCACAACGGCGTCGGCAGAGAGAGAGAGAGAGAGAGAGAGACGCGGATCTTTATAGTTCCTCGTGCATCTTAGATGCACTCTACACATATACAGACCACACAAAGCTTGCAGTACTGCACTCACCCGAAAGCCGAAATCCTTAACCTACGAAGCTCTACACTACTGTGCCGTTCGACATCAAACTACGATATTACAAATACCAAACATTATCTCGCCCTAACCGAAGCTAGTCCAACACCCACATCAATAACTCACGGCGTCGCGCGCACATAACAACACAACGGCTGTGGCGAAATAGTTTGCATACGCATAATGTGATTTGTGATGCTGACGCTAACGTCTCTTACATGACATGTACGTTCGAGTCGGTGTGTATCGGTGGTAATGACAGTGGCAATTGTGCGGCCGACGATGTGGCAGATGCGATTGTCACCATAATGAGAATCATGCACAGTTGCGTCACAAGCAAATGTTGCTGAACGCATGTGCAACGATGATGGTTTTCACACCCATGGCGATGGCTGTATCCCCATAAGCAGCACGCCCAACTACGAGCTCGCATATATGGCATGCGAAGTAAACTGCATGCCCCCCATAGATCACGCACAATGTGCCCCCGACCCCATTCCCATTCGAACCCCATACCAATCATTTGCTCCTGGCCCCCCCAAGTCGGCCACCCCCAAGTCCCCCACCCCGCGACGGTGCCACCCCGCGACGTCGCCTCTGCGGAGCATCCGCATCGCCGTGTTGGGTGTAGGGTTCATGGGGATGGGGTCGGGGCGCTCGTACGTAGCGGCTGGCGCTCACACGCGAGCCCCGCGTAGCCCCCCCGAGGACGGATCGGGCCCCGCACATCCCCCCGTGGTGCCGTCCGAGAGCCGCGCTGCGATGGCGCCCGAGACCCCTGGCATAGTCGCCGCGATGCGGCAGCTTCGCGAGGCGGGCGTCGTCGTCTTAAGTTCGTCGTCGTCGATGTCGTCGCCGCCGCCGTCGCCCCTCCACCTGCCGATAGAAGGCTTTGCTTACGCACGTAAATGCTGCACGAGTGTTGCTAGCACGAGTGGACGATGTGGAGGGCGATCTCTTGCTGCGCGGTCAGCAGCACAATCACTTGCTCGCGGAGTTGGGGGAGCAGCAGCGCACGATCGCATAGCAGCGGCACCAGCAGCAGCAGACGGAGGCAGCGCTACAGCAACAGCAGCAGACGGAGGCAGCGCAGAAGGTCGAGGGGCTGGGGCAGGAGGTGCAGGCCCTCAGGACGAGTTGGCGCTCTATAAGAGGTCGTTCCCAGATGGTTCCTTGTTGAACATTCAGGGGTGAGGGGTGGCGGCGGCACGTCTGCCTGAAGAGCGCATCTAGGATGCGAACGGGCGAGGAGTGGCACGAGGGGGCGTGTAAAACGATGGCGACGAGCCCCCCCCCCTCCCCCTCCTCCCCCCCCCGCGGGTGGGAAGGACGACGGGGCCGACGGTGGGAGAATAGATAGGAGGTCGAAAGGGTGGGCGCGCTGTGCGTGCCCGACGCAGCGCCTGGCGTCTCAGCCCTGGGCGTCGCTATCACCCGCAGCATCGACATTGTCGTCTTCGCCATCGCCCTGTTGATCTTCGGGT
This sequence comes from Prorocentrum cordatum, assembly GCA_963575745.1. NCBI lineage: Eukaryota > Dinophyceae > Prorocentrales > Prorocentraceae > Prorocentrum > Prorocentrum cordatum. The sequence continues at coordinate 16,923 of CAUYUJ010014708.1, forward strand.
CCACCCCCCTCGGCATGCTCGGCACAATTCAGCCCATGGAGAAGATCGGCATCGGGTTCGTGATCCTCTATCTCCTCGCCCTTCGCGACCACTTTGTCGCGTAGCTCGCGGGCGCAGTGCAAAATACACGTGTCATTCCATTCCACTGGTTTTTGATAGATGCGTCTTGACGAGTTGTGGGATTTCACAACGACATACACTACCCTGCGACGCTTGTCGCATCGGACCCCTGGCACTCCGCTCAGTCCTCTCTTTTGTTTCTCGGTGCCATCGTCCTCTGCTGCTTTCAGCGCAGCACATCTGATGTAAGTCAGTACGCTCTCTGTACATTCCACATGTACCTTGCTAATCGCTGATGCAGAAAATATGCATCTTACTGCGATCGGCTCGCACTTCAAGGCCACGCCGCCACCATTAAATTCAACCTCTGGCAACTGAACCGTAACGTATGCTGGCATAGCACTCTCGTCGATGTTCTTCTTGTAGGCCTTGATCAGTTTGTCTTGGTCAGACTGGTCCGACAGCATGGGTCTCGCGATTTCATGTACTCCCATATCGCAATGTCCGATGCAGCGTTTCGGAGGGCCTTCAACTCTTTGAAGAAATGATTTTGGGCAAATGGGGCGTTCCTGTTTGTTGGGTTCTGGATGTCGACGAACTGGAAGAGCCTCCTGTCCATCAGGGATACCTCGATGAACGCAATACCTCCGCTATGGACAATAGTCCGCGGTATCCACGGCTCCTTGAGCCCGCCGCCCTCGATCACCGTGCGCATGGAAACAGACACTGACATGCAGACGTGCGGGGCAGCGTGGGCCGCGTGATACCCCAGCGATTGAGCCAGAACGGCTATGGTGCGTTGCGACGATGTCGCAGACTGGCGCGATGCTGCATCGCAGAATGATGCGATGCGATGGTGTGATGACGCATCGCAGGATGAAGCATTTCAGTATGTCTTCGCCATCCAACAAGGTGCGTTCATATACGGAGGGCGACGCCAACGCCCTGCGTAATGCCGCGGCAATGCGGCGAATGGGCGGCTCACTGCGTCTTTGCTTTTTTCTTGGCGGGCTTGGCGGGCGTGGCGTCGGACAATGCAACTTTCCTTGCAAGCGCCTTTGCTGTGTCCTCGGACATGCGCAACCTGTCGCCGCTCTTGAGCTCGACCGTGTTTTTGAGGATGGGAACCTTAATGCCGTTCGTGGCGGTCACAAATGTCACAGCCAAGTTTGGCTTCTCCTTCGCGGTGCACACGCCGACCAACCAGAAAGGCACCCCGTACTGATCTGGCACGCGCTTCAGACCACCAATGCCAGTCCCACCCTCTTCACGCTTGAGCCTGAGCCCGCCAACGGCCATCAACGCGACGTTGTAATCGGTATGTTTGGCAGGGTCGGTATACTTCCTAAGGCAAACGTTGCCAATATTGATCTCATCCGTCGCCTTCTTGAGCGATATGGTTGTCGTCAACGGAACAAGTCCGATGGCGTCCTTCTTGAACTCCTTCTTCACTGGCACCGCTTTATATTTGATTGGTGAATGAATCGCCGTGATATGCTTGAGGCAAGCACTATGTTGTGAATAGACTTCGTCGAGTGCAATCTTGATCCGAGCTTCCTCGACCCCCCAGTGGTAGTCCATGCAATTCAATGGGCTGAACTGGTCGAACTGGTCGATTACCTCTTTCTTGATGTCGTACATTGCGAACTTGTTTCGCATGAAGTCCTCGGCATCTATGGTGCGCTCTACGTCCCCCGTCTGCATCTTCACACTCTGCCCATCAATCGACTTGATCTCATACACAGACTCATCGCCCTCCTGGCGGTTGTACACCGTCACGCCCACCTTGAAACCTTTGACAGCCAACGTTTCGGACACGTTCACCCACTCGCCACGCTGGTCAAAGGTCTTGACACCTGTCGAGGAGACGCTGCTAGCACACTGTGGTGCATGCGCGGCGGCCTTGGCCTTCCATGGGCAGCGAACGTTGTTATTGCCAGTGCTGGCAGCCATAGCTTTCCAAGCGTCAACTGCGATGTCGGTGATCTGTTTGTATACCCCGCGGCTCTCGTCGGGCTTGTTGAAGACGAAGTGGGCAACTCGAACATCGGCGAGCCCGACTATGTTGGACCAGCGAGCGCTCGATGGATCGATTTCGAAGTCAATCGCAAGCTTGCGAATCTTCTGCAGCAACTCATCGCCCTGTAACGCGATCTGCGCCTTGCGTTCGTTCTGCAACACATCGACGTCCGAGAGCTTCAGTAGCGTCTGTTCGTCGCCCTTCCTATACTTGTCGCTCGGGCCATGCATAGCCTTGATGCACGCGAGCTTGAATAGCACCCCCGACCCCTCCTTCGCGATCTTGCAAGTCGCGACGGCTGCCGCGACATCTGACTTTACTATCGTCGCTCTGGCCAGGTGCCTGTTGAAGTCCCTTAGCTCGTGAAGAAACACTGGATTGTCCAGTCCGCCTGACATTTCCTTCACATAGTCCACCATGTGGTCTATCTCATGCTTGAAGACTGCGCCCCTGCCCGCCTGGCGCCTGACCTTATCCCATGGGAACGTCTCATTCGGATTCAGCTCTAATTTCTGCTTCAGGCTCTTCGCGTACTGCGCAATCTTGAGCATGATTTCCAGCCTGCTCTCGCACTTGGCAGCGGCCTGCCCTGCGTTGCCCGCTTCTTGCACAAGGTCTGGAACGAAAGGAAACGCCTCGATAAACTGCCATTTGAAGATGTCCCATGTGATACCGTTTACAGCCGCATCAGCATAAGTTGGTTGGAATTGCTGGAGGCGTTGCAACGATATCTTCCCGTCCTGGCTTATGTCGCTGAACCGCTCTGGGTTGGTCTCGGGCACGTTCGTGCCATGTATGATGCATCGCAAACCTTGCGATGTATGACCGCATGTGTAACTCTGATATTTACCATCACCATCATCGTAGAACGGTAGCTGTCCTGCGCTATCGGCCATTATCTTGTCGTTAAACCCTTTGATCTTGAGGTACTCAGCAGTGCCCACTGGGGGCACCTCGGCACACGTAGGCATCAACAGATGCTCGTGCCTGAACCCATTTCCCAATATTTTAATGATCAAGTCAGTGACGTCACACGGCACGACGCCGTCGCCATATCTGTTGCATGGGCTCACGTACATATACTTACTGTTGATTTTCTCTGTCAGTAGCATACCATGTTGGCGAGCTATCGCCTTGACCTGTTCGTACAAATCCACCACCTCTGCTTTAGGCGAGTCGAACTTCCTCTCAATAATGTCCATTGCGTCCTTGCATTTGAGAATCTTAGCATCCGCTCCATGCGGCTGCATGTCTCAGATGGATGCAAGACGCAACTTGCAAATCGTGAGCACAAAATGATGCGCGCGAAATGCCCTGGAGCCCAAATGACAACGGACTCAACATGGCATGCCCAAAAAAACAACATGCAACTCAATTGTTGCAACACTACCTGCGGATTTGCATCGATTGCAATTGTGATCAGCGTAGATATGATATGCGAGAAGTCGCAATGATGAGTGCAACACTTGCAAAAATATTATCAAATTCTTCTTTTTTTGAAGAGTACACCCTGCAAAATATATGATTATGTCGATATGGTGAGAACCATGTTGAAAAGTTAGCGGAGTTACTAACTTTTATAACTCGGGCTAACTCAGGGCTCCGACTTAGCAAACTTATAAGTGCGCCAACACATTATAACATGTTATAACCTGTTATAACCTACTTACAACATACTTATAACCTACTTATAACTATTGATAACTCTTATAACAGGTCAATTCCTTCAGGTGGCGAGCTCCGCATAGTCTTGAAAGCTCTTCTGGGGCCCCTGGGGGCTCTCCTTGAGCCTTTCTCAAGCTCTTCTGAAGCGCTGCCAGCGACGCTGCCGCGCGTGCCTGCACGCGTGCGGGCACGCCTGAACGACTGCCGGAAGCGCCCCCGGACGCGCTGCCGGGCCCGGCGAGTTGCTGCGGGGATCGTGGACCGGCGGAGGTGGGCGTGTTCCCGTCACCACCCACCCCCGGCTTCTTCTCTGAAGCCTTCACTTCTCCAAGGAGCTATCCGGAATTTCTCTAGCTCTTCTACCATCAGAGCTCTACGAAGCAAGGGGACACACACCGGAAAGCCTTTCTGGCAAGCCCATGGAAGCTCTCGTGAAGCTCTTCTGGGGCTCTGGGGGCTCCCCTGCAGAGTCTCTGAAGCGCTGCCAGGAACGCTTCCACGCCTGCCTGCACGCGTGCAGGCACGCGTGGATCTGAGCACAACCGGCTCAAAGTGACCACTTTGTCTTTTCTGGTCGGATCGACCAACTAGCTGCATCCCGCGCCGGAATTCCTCTAGGTCATGGATAACGAAAAGCTCTACGAGGTAAAACCCGTAGAGCTCCCCTTAGCTAGTTGCGCGGAGCATAAGAGTAATTCCGGCGCGCTGGAGAGCTAGTTGGCAAGAGAAATGTCGACGAACCCTTTGTTGACGTAACTCGTAGAGCTTCCCTCAGTTAGTTGCTGGAAGCTTGAAAGTAATACTTCGCAGAGCTCTTCGGCATCGATGACGTAGTGGAATTCCGGCGCGGGGTGCAGCTAGTAAATCGTAGAGCTTCCCTTAGCTAGTTGCTGGAAGCTCAAGAGTAATACCCTGTAGAGCTTTTCGGCATCGATGAGCTAGAGGAATTCCGGCGCGGGGTGGAGCTAGTAACTGGTAGAGCTTCCCTTAGCTAGTTGCTGGAAGCTTTCGAGTAACTCGTAGTGCTTCCTTTAGCTAGTTGCTGAGAGGTTAGAAGTAATTTTTCGTAGAGCTTTTCGGCACAGATGAGCTAGAGGAATTCTGGCGCGGGGTGGAGCTAGTACCTCGTAGAGCTCTTCGGCTTCGATGAGCTCGAGGAATTCCGGCGCGGGGTGGAGCTAGTTGGCACAGCCGGCCCGGGAGGACAATGCGACGACCGGGCGTCGGCTTTTCGAGGATTATTCCCGGAGAGCTCTCTGAGAGGTAAAAGGTTTTCGATTAGAAACCGGACGGTGGTGGTGCCCGCCAGCAGCCCATCTCCGCCGTTCCACGATCCTCGCAGCAACTCGCACGTCCCGGCAGCAGGTTCGGGGGCGCTTCCGGCACGCGTCCACGCGTGCCCACACGCGTGCAGGCACGCGTGGAAGCGTTCCTGGCAGCGCATCCGAAGCGCTGCAGCGGGGCCCAAGGAGCCCCACAAGCGTCTCACGATAGCGTCCGAGGGCTCGCCAGGAAAGCTTTCCGGTGTGTGTTCTCTTTGCTCTTCGAAAATTCCCGGAGAGCTCTCTGAGAGCTAGAGGGTTTTAGATGAGAAGCCGGACGGTGGTGGCGCCCGCCAGCAGCCCATCTTCGCCGCTCCACGACCCCCGGAGAGGGTTCCCGGAGCCGGCGGCGCGTCCGGGGGAGCTTCCGGCAAGCATCCACGAGTCCTTGCACGCGTGCAGGCTCGCTTGGAAGCGTTCCTGGCAGCGCTTCAGAAGGGCTGCAGGGGAGCCCCCTGAGCCCCACAGGCGCTTCTCGAGGGCGTCCGAGGGCTCGCCAGGAAAGCTTTCTCGTGTGTGTTCTCTGTGCTCTCCGGGTTTTGGACGCTGCCAGTTGGTTTCGGGAATTGCGATTTTTGTAATTCCCGGACAGCTCTCTGAGGGCTAGAGGGTTTTAGATTAGAAGCCGGACGGTGGTGGTGCCCGCCAGCAGCCCATCTCCGCCGCTCCACGATCCCCGCAGCAACTCGCCCGACCCGGCAGCGGGTCCGCAGCAAAGCAGGATCGCTTCCGAAAAGGTTGACAGAGCTCTGCAGGCGCACCAGGAGGGTTTGACAGAGCATTGCAGGAAGGCACGCGTCCACGTGTGCCAGCACGCGTGCAGGCACGCATGGAGACGTGCCTGGCAGTGCCTTCGAAACGCTTCAAGGAGGTCCCAGGGCGCTCTCTAGGAAAGATTTCCCGTCCCCAAGGGCCTCCTCGCTCTCCGGGTTTTGCACGCTATCAATAACCTGTAGAGCTTCCCTTGGCTAGTTGCTGGAAGCTTAAGAGAAAATTCCCAGAGAGCTCTCTGAGAGCTAAAGGGTTTTAGATTAGAAGCCAAGCGGTGGTGGTGCCCGCCAGCAGCCCATCTCTGCCGCTCCAGAATTCTCGCAGCGCCTCGCCCGTCCCGGCAGCTGGTCCGGGAGAGCCTCCGGCACGCGTCCACGCGTGCCTGCACGCGTGCAGGCACGCGTGGAAGCGCCCCCGGCAGCGCTTCAGAGACGCTGCAGGGATGCCCCCAGAGCCCCAGATGAGCTTCACGAAAGCCTCCGTGGGCTTGCCAGGAAGGCCTACCTCGTAGAGCTCTTCGGCATTGATGAGCTAGAGGAATTCCGGCGCGGGATGGAACTAGTGGTCGAGCCGGTCAGCTTCCCTTAGCAAGTTCTTGCTGGAAGCTTAGAAGTAATTCCCGGAGAGCTCGCTGAGAGCTATAGGGTTTAAGATTAGAAGTCGGACGGTGGTGGTGCCTGCCAGGAGCTCCTCCACGGCGGTCCACAGGCCTCGCAGAAACTCCGGCGGCCCGGCAGCTGGTCCAGGAGAGCTTCCGGCAAGCTTCCACGCGTGCCTGGATGCGTGCCGGCACGCATGGAAGCGTTTCTGGCAGCGCATCCGCAGCGCTCCAGAGGGGCCCACCAAGGCTGTCCAGGAAAGATTTCCCGTCCGCTCTCTTCTTCGAGAAATGCTTCCAGAAGCTTTCTCTTTCGGCTCCGAGCACTCTTACGAGTGAAATGAGCTCTACGAGGTTCCCGGCGGTGACCAGGTTGACGGTTCACCGCCGGCGCCAGTTCGGACGCACTGGCAGGCTAGTTGGCTCGTAAAATCTCGACGGAACTTTTGGTGACTTTTGGTCGGTTGAAAATTTGGTTCTCGAGATATTCAACAATTCGTTTGAGCTCTAGTATTTATCCCCGTGATATTCGATCTTATTCCCGCTCGCCATCTTGATCTCAGCTCGATCGGGTGAATATTACTATCGGAAAGCACTGTGGGGGGATCGGCCGTTTCGGGTCATCTTGATACGCGCTGACAGTTTTCTGAACATAACTCGAGCTTTCGGACAGCTACAGAGCTTGTAGGCACTGCTAATCGATGTAGAATGATTAGGCGCTTTCGCCTGTTGAATCCAGAGCTGGATCCGCAAACCCATTCGTATTATTCGAGTCATCTTGACAGGAACTCTCGGTTTTCTGTTCTTAACTCGAGCTGTAGGACAGCTACAGCGCTGATATCTACAGAAACCGATTCAGAATCATCAGTTGTGTTTGTCTGTCGAATCTAGAGCTCTGAACTCGGTCTGCTGCCCAATCTACAATCGCGAAACTACGTATTGTTCGAGTGATCTTGAGAAGTGCTCTCGGTTTTCTTCACGCAACTCGCGCTGAGGGGGGCTACAGTGCTGGTGGTCACAAGAATCGATTTGCAGACATCAGGCGCGTCCGCCTGTCGACTCCAAAGCTCGGAACTCGGTCTGCTGCCCGAACTAGGTCTGCGAAACTACTGTATTGTTCGAGTCATCCTGAGAGGTGCTGTCGGTTTTCTGCACTTAACTCGGGCTGTAGGGGGGCTGCAGGGCTGGTAATGACAGAAGTCGATTCGCAGACATCAGACGCGTGCGCCTGTCGCATTGAGAGGTCACAAAATATTCACTATGAGTCGGGATGTTGGTTGGTGCTGTCGGTTTTCTCAACTTAAGTCGAGCTAGGAAGCTCTACGAGTCTTCCGGTGGTAACCAAGGTTCACGGTTTACCGCCGGCGCCCAGTTGGCCGGCCCGACCAAAAGCGAGGATGTGGTAACCTAGGGTCGGTTTTATTCCCCTTATGCAAAATTTTCAAATTCGTTTTGAGAACCGGTTCTTTTTTCTGACGTGTAGTGGGTTATGCCGCGTCTGCCAGTTGAATTCTCCGGTCCGTAGCTGCAATATTATTATCAAGAAGACTTGAGGGAAGGCTGCATCGCTGGTAATCACTGGAATCGATTCAGAGACATCAGTCCCGTCCGCCCGTCGCATTCAGAGCTCTGAACTCGGTCCGCTGCCCGAGCTAGGTCCGCGAAACTATTCGTATTGTTCGAGTCATCTTCAGAGAAGGTGTCGGTTTTCTGCACTTAACTCAGGCTGCAAGGGAGCAGGGCTGGTAATCACAGAAATCGATCCGGAGACATCAGGCGTGCCTGCCTGTTGCATTCAGAGGTCTGAACTCGTTCTGATACTCGAGCTCGATTCGCGAAACTATTTGTATTGTTCGAATGATCTTCAGAGGTGCTGTCGATCAGGTAACTCGGGCTGGAGAGCTACGGAGCTCGCGCGCACAGAAAACGATCCAGAAGCATGAGGGGCGTTCGGCTGTTGCATCGAGAGGTCTGAAATCGCTTAGGCTAAAAACATACTCGTTATCTGCAATTTTTTTGACACTACTTGGTAGCGTCCAAAACCCGGAGAGCAAATGGCAAACGCACCAGACTGTCGGACGCTCTCTTGACGAGCTACTGAGGCTCTGGGGGGCGCCCCCGCAGCGCTTCTGAAGCGCTGCCAGGAAGACGTCCACGCGTGCCTGCACGCGTGCAGGCCGTGGAAGCTTGCCCGAAGCTCTCCCGGACCCGCTGCGACGTTTTGCAGGTCGCTGCGGGGATTCTAGACCGGCGAAGATGGGCTGCTGGCGGGCACCACCACCGTCCGGCTTTTAATCTTAAACCCTCTAGCTCTCAGAGAGCTCCCCGGGAATATATGGTCAGGAAGCTCGACGAGTCCCCCGGCGGTAAGAAAGGTCGACGGTTCACCGCCGGCGCCAGGTAAAAGGTTCCCGGAGAGCTCTCTGAGAGCTAGAGGGTTTTTAGATTACAAGCAGAACGGTGGTGGTGCCCGCCAGCAGCCCATTTTTGCCGCTCCACGATCCCCGCAGCGGCTCGCCTGACCCGGCAGCGTGTCCGGGAGAGCTTCCGGCATGCATCTACGCGTGCCTGCACGCGTGCAGGCACGCGTGGAAGCGCTCCTGGCAGCGCTTCAGAAGCGCCCCAGGGGAGCCCCCCAGAGCCCTGGAAGCGCTTCAGGAGAGCTTCCGAGGGCTCGCCAGGAAAGCTTTCTGGTGTGTGTCCTCCTTAACTCGTAGAGCTTCCCCTAGCTAGATGCTGGAAGCTTCAGAGTAACTCGTAAAGCTTCCCTTAGCAAGTTGTTGCTGGAAGCTTCAGAGTAATTCCGGGGCGCTGGAGAGCTAGTTGGCAAGAAAAATCTCGACGGAACTTTCGCTGACTTTTGGTCGGTTGAAATTCCCGGAGAGCTCTCTGAGGGGTAGAGGGCTTAAGATTAGAAGCCGGACGGTGGTGGTGCCCGCCAGCAGCCCATCTCCGCCGTCCACGATCCTCGCAGCAACTCGCCCGACCCGGCAGCGTGTCCGGGGGAGTTTCCGGCAAGCTTCCACGCGAGCCCCCACGCGTGCATGCACAAGTGGAAGAATTCCTGGCAGCGTTTCAGAGACGCTGCAGGGGAGGCCCCCGGGGCCCCAGAAGAGCTTCACGGGAGCTCCTGTGGGCTTGCCAGGAAGGCTTTTCAGCGCCGGCTTTGGACGCTGCCAATGGACGCTACCAAGTAACTCGTAGAGCTTCCCGTAGCAAGTTGTACCTCGTACAGCTCTTCGGCAAGATGAGCTAAGAGGAATTCGGGCGCAGATGGAGCTAGTGACTCGTAGAGCTCCCCTTAGCAAGTAATTGCTGGAAGCTAAGAGTAATTCCGGGGCGCTGGAGAGCTAGTACCTCGTAGAGCTCTTCGGCATCGATGAGCTAGAGGAATTCCGGCGCGGGGTGGAGCTAGTAACTCGTAGAGCTTCCCCTAGCAAGTTATTGCTGGAAACTAACAAGTTGACTCGTAGAGCTTCTCTTGGCAAGTGACTCGTGGAGCTTCCCTAAGCTAGTTGCTGGAAGCTTAAGAGTACCTCGTAGAGCTCTTAAAATGACTTGTAGAGCTTCCCTAGGCTAGTTGCTGGAAGCTTAAAAGTAATTCCCGGATAGCTCCTTGGAGAGCTCAAGGTTTCAGAGAAGAAGCCGGAGGTGGGTGCTGAAGGGGACACGCCCACCTCCGCCGGTCCACGATTCTCGCAGCGCCCTGCCGGAGGTTGCAGCGGGTCCGGGAGCGTGGCTTCCTGGCGTTTCCCAATACGCGTGGCTCAAGGGTGCGCGAAGCGCTTCCGCAAAGCTTCGGCAGAGCTTCGCCAGTGCACGCAGGCTCCTGGGCAGACGTGTCGTGGTAGGTTTCACAGCGCCCCGCGCGTCGTAAACGACGCCCTCGCAGGCGTCCCCTGCCAGGTTTCCAGCGCCCCACGCATCGTTCCAGGCGGCCTGGCAGAAGTCGCCGTGCGGCGCTCTGGAGCTCTGCGCTCCGCGCCTTGCCTCGCTATCTGGGTTTGGGACGCTTACAATACCTCGTAGAGCGCTTCGGAATACCTCGTAGAGCTCTTCGTCATCGATGAGCTAGAGGAATTCCGGCGCGGGGCAGAGCTAGTAACTCGTAGAGCTTCCCTTAGCAAGTTATTGCTGAATCTTAAGAGTAATTCCGCGGAGCTGGAGAGCTAGTAACTCGTAGAGCTTCCCTGAGCAAGTTATTGCTGGAAGCTTAAGAGTAATACCTCGTAGAGCTCTTCGGCATCGATGAGCTAGAGGAATTCCGGCGCGGGGTGGAGCTAGTAACTCGTAGAGCTTCCCTTAGCTAGTTATAGCTGGAAGCTAAGAGTAATTCCGGCGCGCTGGAGAGCTAGTTGGCAAGAAAAATCTCGACGGAACTTTTGATGACTTTTGCTCGGTTGAAAATTTCGTTCTCGAAATTTGACCATTCGTTAGAGCTCTAGTATTTTTTCCCGTGATATTCGATCTTATTCCCGCTCGCCATCTTGATCTCAGCTCGATCGGGTAACTTTGAAGGCCAAAAAGCACAGTGGCGGGAACGGCCGTTTCGAGTCATCTTGATACGCGCTGACGGTTTTCTGAACATAACTCGAGCTCTAGGGCAGCTACAGAGCTGGTAAGCACACCTATTGCACTCAGAATCATCAGGCGCGTTCGCCTGTTGAACCCAGAGGTCTGAACTCGGTCTGTGAGCCGAGCTAGGTCCGGAAACCTATTCGTATTATTCGAGTCAATTTGATACGCGTTGTCGGTATTTTCTACTTAACTCGAGCTGTAGGGCAGCTACAGTGCTGGTAAGCACACCTATCGCACTCAGAATCATCAGGCGCGTTCGCCTGTTCAATCCATAGGTCTGAACTCGATCTGCTAGCCGAGCTAGGTCCGCAAACCTATTCGTATTATTCGAGCAACTTGATACGCGTTGTCGGTATTTTCTACTTAACTCGAGCTGTAGGGCAGCTACAGTGCTGGTAAACACACGCATCGCACTCAGAATCATCAGGCGCGTTCGCCTGTTGAATCCAGAGGTCTGAAATCGGTCTGCTAGCCGAGCTAGGTCCGCAAATCTATTCGTATTATTCGAGTCATCTTCACAAACGCTCTCGGTTTTCTGTACTTAACTCGAGCTGTAGGGCAGCTACAGAGCCTGTAGTTACAGAAATCGATTGATAATTATCAGGCGCGTGTGTCTGTTGTATCGAGAGCTCTGAACTCGGCCTGCTGCCCGAGCTAGGTTCGCGAAACTATTCGTATTGTCCGAATCATCGTAAACAGTGCTCTCATTTTCCTGCACTCAACTCGTGCTGGGGGAGGGCTACAGTGCTGTGGGTCATTGAAATCGATTTGCACACATCAGACGCGTTCGTTGGTCGATTCGAGAGCTCAGAACTTGGTCTGCTGCTCGAAACAGGTCCGCGAAACTATTCTATTATTCGAGTCACCCTGAGAGATGCTCTCGGTTTTCTGCACTTAACTCGGGCTGCAGGGGGGCTGCAGGGCTGGTAATCACATGAGTCGATTCGCAGACATCAGACGCGTCCGCCTGTCGCATTGAGAGGTCTGAACTCGGTCTGATACTCACTGGGTTGCGAAACTGTTTGTTCTTTTGTTAGAGTCATCTTGAGAGGTCTGAAATTGCTTGGGCTGAAAACTAGTCGTTCTCTGGATTTTTTCCCACACTATATACTGTCAGGAAGCTCTACGAGTCCCCCGGCGGTAAGAAAGGTTGACGGTTTACCGCCGGCGCCCAGTGTTGGCCGACCCGGCCAGAAAGGACAAAGTAACTCGTAGAGCTTCCCTTAGCAAGTTATTGCTGGAAGCTTAAGAGTAATACCTCGTAGAGCTTTTCGGCATCGATGAGCTAGGGGAATTCCGGCGCGGGATGGAGCTAGTAACTCGTAGAGCTCCCCTTAGCTAGTTATAACTCGTAGAGCTTCCCTTAGCTAGTTATAGCTGGAAGCTAAGAGTAATTCCGGCGCGCTGGAGAGCTAGTAACTCGTAGAGCTTCCCTTAGCTAGTTATAGCTGGAAGCTAAGAGTAATTCCGGCGCGCTGGAGAGCTAGTAACTCGTAGAGCTTCCCTTAGCAAGTTATTGCTGGAAGCTTAAGAGTAATTCCGGGGAGCTGGAGAGCTAGTTGGCAACAAAAATCTCGACGGACCTTTTGGTGACTTTTGGTCGGTTGAAAATTTCGTTCTCAAAATTTGACCATTCGTTAGAGCTCTAGTATTTTTTCTCATGATATTCGATCTTATTCCCGCTCGCCATCTTGATCTCAGCTCGATCGGGTAACTTTGAAGGCCAAAAAGCACACGGGCGGGAACGGCCGTTTCGAGTCATCTTGATACGCGCTGTCGGTTTTCTCAAGATAACTCGAGCTTCAGGAAAGCTACAGAGCTGGTCAGCACAGGTAATGCATCTAGAATGATCAGGCGCGTTCGCCTGTTCAATCCAGAGGTCTGAACTCGGTCTGCTAGCGGAGCTAGGGTCGCAAACCTATTCGTATTATTCGAGTCATTGTAGCAGACGCTCTCGGTTTTTCGTACTTAACTCGATCTGTAGGGCAGCCAGAGAGCTGATAATCACAGAAATCGATTCGAAATTATCAGGCGCGTTCGTCTGTCGAGTCTAGAGCTCTGTACTCGGCCTGCAACCCGAGCTAGGTTCGGAAACCTATTGGTATTGTTCGAGTCATCTTGAGAAAAGCTCTCGGTTTTCTGTACTCAAATCGTGCTGGGGGAGGGCTACAGTGCTGCTGGTCACAGGAATCGATTGCGAGACATCAGACGCGTCCGTTCGTCGAACCGAGAGTTCGGAACTCGGTCTGCTGCTCGAACGAGATCCGCGAAACTGCCGTATTATTCGAGTCATCCTGAGAGGTACTCTCGGTTTTCTACACTTAACTCAGGCAGTATGGGGGCTGGAAAGCTGGTAATCAGAGGAATTGATCCGCAGACATGAGCGCGTTCGCCTGTCGCATTCAGAGGTCTGAACTCGGTTTTATACTCGAGCTTGATTGGAAAACTGTTCGTTTCTTTTGTTAGAGTCTTCAGAGGTCTATAACTGCTTGGACTGAAAAACTAGTCGTTCTCTGAAATTCGTTTCCACATTATATATTGTCAGGAAGCTCTACGAGTCCCCCGGCGGTAAGAAAGGTTGACGGTTTACCGCCGGCGCCCAGTAACTCGTAGAGCTTTCCTTAGCTAGTTATAGCTGGAAGCTAAGAGTAATTCCGGCGCGTCCCAGAGCTAGTAACTCGTAGAGCTTCCCTTAGCTAGTTATAGCTGGAAGCTAAGAGTAATTCCGGCGCGCCCCAGAGCTAGTTGGCTCGAAAAATCTCGACGGAACTTAACTCGTAGAGCTTCCCTTAGCAAGTTACTGCTGGAAGCTTAAGAGTAATTCCGGGGAGCTGGAGAGCTAGTTGGCAAGAAAAATCTCGACGGACCTTTTGCTGACTTTTGGTCGGTTGAAAATTTCGTTCTCGAAATTTGACCATTCGTTAGAGCTCTAGTATTTTTTCCCATGATATTCGATCTCATTCCCGCTCGCCATCTTGATCTCAGCTCGATCGGGTAACTTTGAAGGCCAAAAGCAGGGGGGCGGGAACGGCCGTTTCGAGTCATCTTGATACGCGCTGTCGGTTTTCTCAATATAACTCGAGCTGTAGGGCAGCTACAGTGTTGGTAAGTACACGTATCGCTCTCAGAATGATCAGGCGCGTTCGCCTGTTGAATCCAGAGGTCTGAACTCGGTCTGCTACCCGAGCTAGGTCCGCAAACCTATTCGTAATATTCGAGTCATCTTGATAGACACTCTCGGTTTTCTGTACTTAACTCGAGCTTTGGGGCAGCTACAGTGCTTGTAAGCACAGCTATCGCACTCAGAATCATCACGCGCGTTCGTCTGTTGAATCCAGAGGTCTGAACTCGGCCTGCTAGCCGAGCTAGGTCCGCAAACCTATCAGTATTATTGGAGTGATCTTGATAGACGCTCTCGGTTTTCTGTACTTAACTCGAGCTGTAGGGCAGCTACAGGGCTCATTGTGACAGACATCGCTGGGGAATTATCAGTCGCGTTCGTCTATCGTACCGAGAGCTCTCAACTCGGCCTGCTGCCCGAGCTAGGTTCGCGAAACTGTTCGTATTGTCCGAATGATCTTGTGACATGCTCTCAATTTCCTGCACTCAACTCGTGCTGGGGAAGGGCTACAGTGCTGCAGGTCACATATATCGATTTGCACACATCAGGCGCGTCTTTCGGTCGATTCCAGAGCTCGGAACTCGGTCTGCTGCTCGAACTAGGTTCGCAAAACTATTATATTATTCGAATCGATACTGTCGGTTTTCTGCACTTAACTCGGGCTGTAGGGGGGCTTCAGTGCTGGGAATCACATGAGTGGATTCGCAGACATCAGACGCGCCCGCCTGTCGCATTCAGAGGTCTCAACTCGGTTTGATACTCGAACTGGGTTGCAAAACTGTTCGTTTTTTGTTAGCGTCATCTTGAGAGGTCTGAAATCGCTTGGGCTTAAAAAATAGTCGTTCTTTCGAGTTTTTTTCCACAGTATATATTGTCAGGAAGCTCTACGAGTCTCCCGGCGGTAAGAAAGGTTGACGGTTTACCGCCGGCGCCCAGTTTGACAACTTTTGCTCGTTGAAAATTTGTTCTCGAAATTTGACCATTCGTTAGAGCTCTAGTATTTTTTCCCGTGATATTCGATCTTATTCCCGCTCGTCATCTTGATCTCAGCTCGATCGGGTGAATATTACTATCGAAAAGCTCGGTGGCGGGATCAGCCGTTTTGAGTTATCTTCATACGCGCTAACGGTTTTCGGAACATAACTCGAGCTCTAGGGCAGCTACAGAGCTGGTAAGCAGAGCTAATGCATGCAGAATGATCAGGCGCTTTCGCCTGTTGAACCCAGAGATCTGAACTCGGTCTGTCAGCCGAGCTAGGTCCGCAAACCTGTTCGTATTATTCGAGTCATCATACGCGTTGTCGGTATTTTCTACTTAACTCGAGATTTACGGCAACTACAGTGCTGGTAAGCACTCCTATCGCACTCAGAATGATCAGATCGTTCGCCTGTTGAATCCATAGATCTGAACTCGGTCTGCTAGTCGAGCTAGGTCCGCAAACCTATTCGTTATTCGAGTGAACTGATACGCGTTGTTGTTATTCTCTACTTAACTTGAGCTGTAGGGCAGCTACAGTGCTGGTAAGCACACCTACCGCACTCAGAATTATCAGGCGCGTTCGCCTGTTCAATCCAGAGCTCTGAACTCGGTCTCTTGCGCGATCCAGAATCACGAAACTGTTTGTATTCTTCTAGTCATCTTGAGAGCTACTGTCGGCGTTCTGCACTTAACTCGGGCTGGAGGGAGGCTGCAGGGCGGGTAATCACAGGAATCGATTCGGAGCTATCAGACGCGCCCGTCTGTCGCATTCAGAGGTCTGAACTCGGTCTGATACTCGTGTTGGGCTCAAAAACTATTCGTTCTCTACAATTTCTTTCGACAGTATATGTTCTCAGGAAGCTCTACGAGTCCCCCGGCGGTAAGAAAGGTTGACGGTTTACCGCCGGCGCCCAGTTGGCAAGAAAAATCTCGACGGACCTTTTGCTGACTTTTGGTCGGTTGAAAATTTTGTTCTCAAAATTTGACCATTCGTTAGAGCTCTAGTATTTTTTTCCATGATATTCGATCTTATTCCCGCTCGCCATCTTGATCTCAGCTCGATCGGGTAACTTTGGAGGCCAAAAAGCAGGCAGGCGGGAACGGCCGTTTCGAGTCATCTTGATAGGCGCTGTCGGTTTTCTCAAGATAACTCGAGCTTCAGGACACCTACAGAGCTGGTCAGCACATCTAATGCGTTCAGAATGATCAGGCGCGTTCGCCTGTTGAATCCAGAGGTCTGAACTCGGTCTGCTAGCCGAGCTAGGGTCGCAAACCTATTCGTATTATTCGAGTCATTGTAGCAGACGCTCTCGGTTTTTTGTACTTAACTCGATCTATAGGGCAGCCACAGAGCTCATACTAACAGAAATCGATTGAGACTTATCAGGCGCGTTCGTCTGTTGCATCAAGAGCTCTGAAATCGGCCTTCTCTCCGAGCAAGGTTCGCGAACCCATTCGTATTGTTCGAGTCATCTTGAGAAGTGCTCTCGGTTTTCTGTACATAAATCGTGCTGGGGGAGGGCTATAACTCTGCTGGTCACAGGAATCGATTTCGAGACATCAGGAGCGTCCGTTCGTCGAACCGATCGCTCGAAACTCGGTCTGCTGCTCGAACGAAATCTGCGAAACTGTTGAACGAAATCTGCGAAACTGTTGTATTATTCGAGTCATCCTGAGAGGTACTCTCGGTTTTCTGCACTTAACTCATACGGTATGGGCTGCAGAGCTGGTAATCACAGAAATCGATCCGCAGACATGAGACACGTCCGCCTGTCGCATTCAGAGGTCTGAACTCGGTTTCATACTCGAGCTCGATTGGAAAACTGTTTGTATGTTTTGTTAGAGTCATCTTTGGAGGTTCATAATCGCTTGGGCTGAAAAACTGGTCGTTCTCTGAAATTCGTTCCACATTATA
The DNA here is from genome assembly GCA_963575745.1 of Prorocentrum cordatum. Lineage (NCBI taxonomy): Eukaryota > Dinophyceae > Prorocentrales > Prorocentraceae > Prorocentrum > Prorocentrum cordatum. Next base: position 33,951 of record CAUYUJ010014708.1, read on the forward strand.
TATTGTCAGGAAGCTCTACGAGTCCCCCGGCGGTAAGAAAGGTTGACGGTTTACCGCCGGCGCCCAGTTCCGGCGCGGGGTGGAGCTAGTAACTCGTAGAGCTTCCCTTAGCTAGTTATAGCTGGAAGCTAAGAGTAATTCCGGCGCGCCCCACAGCTAGTTGGCTCGAAAAATCTCGACGGAACTTTTGACAACTTTTGCTCGGTTGAAAATTATGTTCTCGAAATTTGACCATTCGTTAGAGCTCTAGTTTTTTCCCGTGATATTCGATCTTATTCCCGCTCGCCATCTTGATCTCAGCTCGATCGGGTAACTTTGAAGGCCAAAAAGCACGGTGGCGGGAACGGCCGTTTCGAGTCATCTTGATACGCGCTGTCGGTTTTTCGAACATAACTCGAGCTCTAGGGCAGCTACAGAGCTGGTAAGCACAGCTAATGCATGCAGAATGATCAGGCGCGTTCGCCTGTTCAACCCAGAGGCCTGAACTCGGTCTGCTAGCCGAGCTAGGTCCGCAAACCTATTCGTATTATTCGAGTCAACTTGAACGCGTTGTCGGTATTTCAACTTAACTCGAGCTGTAGGGCAGCTACAGTGCTGGTGGGCACACCCATCGCATGCAGAATCATCTGGCGCGCTCGCCTGTTGAATCCATAGGTCTGAACTCGGTCTGCAAGCCGAGCTAGGTCCGCAAACCTATACGTATTATTCGAGTCAACTTGATACGCGTTGTCGGTATTTTCTACTTAACTCGAGCTGCAGGCCAGCTACAGTGCTGGTGAGCACACCTATCACACTCAAAATAATCAGGCGCGTTCGCCTGTTGAATCCAGAGCTCTGAACTCGGTCTGCTGCGCGATCCAGACTCACGAAACTGTTCGTATTCTTCCAGTCATCTTGACAGCTACTGTCGCCGTTCTGCACCTAACTCGGGCTGCAGGGGGGCTGCAGGGCGGTTAATCACATGAATCGATTCGGAGACATGAAACGCGTCTGTCTGTCGCATTCAGAGGTCCGAACTCGGTCTGATACTTGAGTTGGGCTGAACAATTATTCGTTCTCTGCAATTTTTTTTGACATTATGTGTTGTCAGGAAGCTCTACGAGTCCCCCGGCGGTAACAAAGGTTGACGGTTTACCGCCGGCGCCCAGTTGGCAAGAAAAATCTCGACGGACCTTTTGCTGACTTTTGCTCGGTTGAAAATTTCGTTCTCGAAATTTGACCATTCGTTAGAGCTCTAGTTTTTTTTCCCATGATATTCGATCTTATTCCCGCTCGCCATCTTGATCTCAGCTCGATCGGGTAACTTTGAAGGCCAAAAAGCGCAGGGGCGGGAACGGCCGGTTCGAGTCATAACTCGTAGAGCTTCCCTTAGCAAGTTACTGCTGGAAGCTTAAGAGTAATTCCGGGGAGCTGGAGAGCTAGTTGGCAACGAAAATCTCGACGGACCTTTTGGTGACTTTTGGTCGGTTGAAAATTTTGTTCTCGAAATTTGACCATTCGTTAGAGCTCTAGTATTTATTCCCATGATATTCGATCTTATTCCCGCTCGCCATCTTGATCTCAGCTCGATCGGGTAACTTTGAAGGCCAAAAAGCAGGGGGGCGGGAACGGCCGTTTCGAGTCATCTTCATGCGCGCTGTCGGTTTTCTGAACATAACTCGAGCTGTAGGGCAGCTACAGTGTTGGTAAGTACACGTATCGCTCTCAGAATGATCAGGCGCGTTCGCCTGTTGAATCCAGAGGTCTGAACTCGGTCTCTCAGCCGAGCTAGGTTCGCAAACCTGTTTCTATTATTCGAGTCAACTTGATACGCGTTGTCTGTATTTTCAACTTAACTCGAGCTCTAGGGCAGCTAGAGTGCTGGTAAGCACTCCTATCGCACTCAGAATGATCAGACGCGTTCGCCCGTTGAATCCATAGGTCGAAACTCGGTCTGCTAGTCGAGCTAGGTCCGCAAACCTATTCGTATTATTCGAGTCAACTTGATACGCGTTGTCGGTATTTCCTACTTAACTCGAGCTGTAGGGCAGATACTGTGCTGGTAAGCACACCTACCGCACTCAGAATCATCAGACGCGTTCGCCTGTTGAATCTAGAGCTCTCAACCCGGTCTGTTGCGTAATCCAGAATCACGAAACTGTTCGTGTTCTTCAGTCATCATGAGAGCTACTGTCGGCGTTCTGCACTTAATTCGGGCTGTAGGGAGGCTGCAGGGCGGGTAATCACAGGAATCGATTCGGCGAGATCAGACGCGTCCGTCTGTCGCACTCAGATGTCTGAACTCGATCTGTTACTCGAAATCGGCTGAAAAACTATTCGTCCTCTGCATTTTTTTTCCGACAGTATATCTTGTCAGGAAGCTCTACGAGTCCCCCCGGCGGTAACCAAGGTTAGGGAAACGGTTTTGAAACGGGGCCTTAGCCCCACACCTCATGGAGCGGTATTTTGTACTTACTCGAGCCTGTAGGGCAGCTACAGAGCTGTGACACAGCTAGTCGCACTCGAATCATCAGGCGCGTTCGCTGTTGAATCCAGAGGGCCTGAACTCGGTCTGCAGCCGAGCTAGGTCCGCAAACCTATGCGTATTATTCGAGTCATCTTGATAGACTCTCTCGGTTTTCTGTACTTAACTCGAGCTTTGGGGCAGCTGCAGTGCTTGTAAGCACAGCTATCGCACTCAGAATCATCACGCGCGTTCGTCTGTTGAATCCAGAGGTCTGAACTCGGCCTGCTAGCCGAGCTAGGTCCGCAAACCTATCAGTATTATTGGAGTGATCTTGATAGACGCTCTCGGTTTTCTGTACTTAACTCGAGCTGTAGGGCAGCTACAGGGCTCATTGTGACAGACATCGCTGGGAAATTATCAGTCGCGTTCGTCTATCGTACCGAGAGCTCTGAACTCGGCCTGCTGCCCGAGCTAGGTTCGCGAAACTGTTCGTATTGTTCGAATGATCTTGTGACATGCTCTCAATTTTCTGCACTCAACTCGTGCTGGGGAAGGGCTACAGTGCTGCAGGTCACATATATCGATTTGCACACATCAGGCGCGTCTTTCGGTCGATTCCAGAGCTCGGAACTCGGTCTGCTGCTCGAACTAGGTTTGCAAAACTATTATATTATTCGAATCGATACTGTCGGTTTTCTGCACTTAACTCGGGCTGTAGGGGGGCTTCAGTGCTGGGAATCACATGAGTGGATTCGCAGACATCAGACGCGCCCGCCTGTCGCATTCAGAGGTCTCAACTCGGTTTGATACTCGAACTGGTTGCGAAACTGTTCGTTTTTTGTTAGCGTCATCTTGAGAGGTCTGAAATCGCTTGGGCTTAAAAAATAGTCGTTCTTTCGAGTTTTTTTCCACAGTATATATTGTCAGGAAGCTCTACGAGTCTCCCGGCGGTAAGAAAGGTTGACGGTTTACCGCCGGCGCCCAGTTGGCAAGAAAAATCTCGACGGAACTTTTGCTGACTTTTGCTCGGTTGAAAATTTTGTTCTCGAAATTCAACACTTCGTTTGAGCTCTAGTATTTTTTCCCGTGATATTCGATCTCATTCCCGCTCGCCATCTTGATCTCAGCTCGATCGGGTAACTTTGAAGGCCAAAAAGCACTCTGGCGGGAACGCCCGTTTCGAGTCATCTTGATACGCGCTGTCGGTTTTCTGAACATAACTCGAGCTCTAGGGCAGCTACAGAGCTGGTAAGCACAGCTTATGCATGCAGAATGATCAGGCGCGTTCGCCTGTTGAATCCAGAGGTCTGAACTCGGTCTGCTAGCCGAGCTAGGTCCGCAAACCTGTTTGTATTATTCGAGTCAACTTGATACGCGTTGTCGGTATTTTCTACTTAACTCGAGCTATAGGGCAGCTACAGTGCTGGTAAACACTCGTATCGCACTCAGAATGATCAGTCGCGTTCGCCTGTTGAATCGATAGGTCTAAACTCGGTCTGCTAGCCGAGCTAGGTCCGCAAACCTATTCGTATTATTCGAGTCCACTTGATACGCGTTGTCGGTATTTTGTACTTAACTCGAGCTGCAGGGCAGCTACAGTGCTGGCAAGCACACCTATCGCACTCAGAATAATCAGGCGCGTTCGCCTGTTGAATCCAGAGCTCTGAACTCGGTCTGCTAGCCGAGCTAGGTCTGCAAACCTATTCGTATTATTCCGGTCGAGTTCGGACCTCTGAATGCAGCAGACAGAGGCGTCTGATGTCTCCGAATCGATCCCTGTGATTACCCGCCCTGCAGCCCCCCTACAGCCCGAGCTAAGTGCAGAACGCCGACAGTAGATCTCAAGATGACTGGAAGAATACGAACAGTTTCGTGATTCTAGATCGCGTAGCAGACCGAGTTCGGAGCTCTGGATTCAACAGGCGAACGCGCCTGATTATTCTGAGTGCGATAGGTGAGCTTACCAGCACTGTAGCTGCCCTACAGCTCGAGTTAAGTAGAAAATAGCGACAACGCACTCGAGTTGGGCTCAAAAACTATTCGTTCTCTGCAATTATCTTCGACATTATATGTTATCAGGAAGCTCTACGAGTCCCCCGGCGGTAACAAAGGTTGACGGTTTACCGCCGGCGCCCAGTAGCTGGAAGCTAAGAGTAATTCCGGCGTGCTGGAGAGCTAGTTGGCAAGAAAAATCTCGACGGAACTTTTGATGACTTTTGCTCGGTTGAAAATTTGGTTCTCGAAATTTGACCATTCGTTAGAGCTCTAGTATTTTTTCCCGTGATATTCGATCTTATTCCCACTCGCCATCTTGATCTCAGCTCGATCGGGTAACTTTGAAGGCCAAAAAGCACAGTGGCGGGAACGGCCGTTTCGAGTCATCTTGATACGCGCTGACGGTTTTCTGAACGTAACTCGAGCTCTAGGGCAGCTACAGAGCTGGTAAGCACAGCTAATGCATGCAGAATGATCAGGCGCGTTCGCCTGTTGAATCCAGAGGTCTGAACTCGGTCTGTGAGCCGAGCTAGGTCGCAAACCTGTTTGTATTATTCGAGTCATCTTGATAGACACTCTCGGTTTTCTGTACTTGACTCGAGCTTTAGGGTCGCTACAGTGCTGGTAAGCACACCTATCGCACTCAGAATCATCACGCGCGTTCGCCTGTGGAATCCGGAGGTCTGAACTCGGTCTGCTAGCCGAGCTAGGTCCGCAAACCTGTTGGTATTATTCGAGTTATCTTGATAGACGTTCTCGGTTTTCTGTACTTAACTCGAGCTGTAGGGCAGCTACAGGGCTCATTGTCACAGACATCGATGTGAAATCACCAATGGCACGCGTCTGTTGAACCGAGAGGTCTGAATTCGGCCTGCTGCCCGAGCTAGGTTCGCGAAACTGTTCGTATTGTCCGAATGATTTTTAGACGTGCTCTCAATTTTCTGCACTGAACTCGTGCTGGGGGAGGGCTACAGTGCTGCAGGCCACATATATCGATTTTCACACATCAGGCGCGTCTTTCGGTCGATTCCAGAGCTCGGAACTCGGTCTGCTGCTCGAACTAGGTTCGCAACACTATTATATTTTTCGAGTCGATACTGTCGGTTTTCTGCATTAACTCCGGCTGTAGGTGGGCTTTAGGGCTGGAATCGCATGAGTGGAATCGCATGATGTCGCATACAGAGGTCTGAACTCGGTTTGATACTCGAACTGGGTTGCGAAACTGTTTGTTTTTTGTTAGCGTTATCTTGAGAGGTCTGAAATCGCTTGGGCTTAAACATATTCGTTCTTTAGTGTTTTTTTCCCACAGTATATTGTCAGGAAGCTCTACGAGTCCCCCGGCGGTGAGAAAGGTTGACGGTTTACCGCCGGCGCCCAGTTGGCCCACCCCGCGCGAGGCGACATCACCAACTTTTGGGTGGTTTGGAAATTTTTTGATATTTGACACATTTATTTTGAAAACAGATTTTTCCCGCGACATTGGATATAAACTCCTTCTCTAACAGCACTCAGCTCTCTCGATGCATTTTTTTTTTTTACGAGGTTGACGTTCAGAATCTGAGCGAATATGAAACATCGAAACAAACCGATATTGAAGATGTTCGAAAAATCCTATCTTCCACACTGTGTCCGATTCTCTGCGCTCGTACCAGTGAGAAGGAAGCTCTACCGAGGTTTCCCGGCGGTGCCGGTTGACGGTTTCACACGCCGGCGCCAAGTTCGGAGCGCTGGAGAGCTAGTTGGCAAGAAAAATCTCGACGGAACTTTTGGTGACTTTTGGTCGGTTGAACATTTTGTTCTCGAAATTTGACATTCGTTAGAGCTCTAGTATTTTTTCCCGTGATATTCGATCTTATCCCCGCTCGCCATCTTGATCTCAGCTCGATCGGGTACCTTTTACTGCCAAAAAGCACACTGGCGGGATCGGTCGTTTCGAGTCATCTTGATACGCGTTGTCGGTATTTTGTACTTAACTCGAGCTGTAGGGCAGCTACAGAGCTGGTAAGCACACCTATCGCATTCAGAAATATCAGGCGCGTTCGCCTGTTGAATCCAGAGGTCTGAACTCGGTCTGCTAGCCGAGCTAGGTTCGCAAACCTATTCGCATTATTGGAGTCATCTTGACAGACGCTCTCGGTTTTCTGTATTTAACTCGAGCTGTAGGGCAGCTACAGGGCTCATTGTCACAGACATCGATGGGAAATCACCATTCGCGTTCGTCTATTGAATCGAGAGCTCTGAACTCGGCCTGCTGCCTGAGCTAGGTTCGCGAAACTATTCGTATTGTCCGAATCATCTTGAAGAGTGCTCTCGATTTTCTGCACTCAACTCGTGCTGGGTAGGGCTACATTGCTGCGGGTCACAGATATCGATTTGCACACATCAGGCGCGTCTGTCTGTCGATTCCAGAGCTTGAAACTCGGTCTGCTGCTCAAACTAGGTCCGCGAAACTATTTTATTATTCGAGTCGATACTGCTGGTTTTCTGCACTTAACTCGGGCTGTAGGGGGGCTGCAGGGCTGGGAATCACATGAGTGGATTCGCAGACATCAGACGGGCCCGACTGTCGCATTCAGAGGTCTGAACTCGGTTTGATACTCGAACTGGATTGCGAAACTGTTTGTTCTTTGTTAGAGTCATCTTGAGAGGTGTGAAATCGCTTGGGCTGAAAAACTGGTCGTCCTTTGGAGTTTTTTTACACACTATTTACTGTCAGGAAGCTCTACGAGTCCCCCGGCGGTAAGAAAGGTTGACGGTTTACCGCCGGCGCCCAGTGTTAACTTTTGGGTGGTTTTGCAATTTTTTGAAAGATATTTGACAATTCATTTTGAGAAAGCAGATTTTTCGCACCTGTAAACGACCACGAGGGCCTCTCTCTCTTAGTATGAGCTCTGTAGTATCAAAACACTTGGCGGAACCATCTTCATATCGACACGAAAAAAAAATTCTTTTTTTTTGAATGCTTCCAGAAGCTCTCTCTTTCGACTTCGAGCACTCTTACGCGTGAAATGAGCTCTACGAGGTTTCCGGCGGTGACCAGGTTGACGGTTCACCGCCGGCGCCAGTTCCAGGGAGCTGGAGAGCTAGTTGGCAAGAAAAATCTCGACGGACCTTTTGCTGACTTTTGGTCGGTTGACAATTTTTTTCTCGAAATTTGAACATTCGTTAGAGCTCAAGTATTTTTTCCCATGATATTCGATCTTATTCCCGCTGGTCATCTTGATCTCAGCTCGATTGGGTAATTTTGAAGGCGAAAAGCATACGGGCGGGAATGACCGTTTCGAGTCATTTTGATACGCGCTGTCGGTTTTCTGAAGATGACCTGCTCCCCGAACTAGGATCGCGAACCTATTGGTATTGTTTGAGTCATCTTGAGAAGTGCTCTCGGTTTTCTGTACTTAAATCATACTGGGGAAGGGCTACAGTCCTGCTGGTCACAGGAATCGATTTCGAGACATCAGGGCGTCCGTTCGTCGAACCGAGAGCTCGGAACTCGGTCTGCTGCTCGAACGAGATCCGCGAAACTGTTGTACGATTCGAGTCATCCTGAGAGGTACTCTCGGTTTTCTGCACTTAACTCAGGCTGTATGGGGGGCTGCAGAGCTGGTAATCACAGGAATCGATCCGCAGACATCAGACGCGTCTGCCTGTCGCATTCAGAGGTCTGAACTCGGTTTCAAACTCGAGCTCGATTGGAAAACTGTTCGTTTGATTTGTTAGAGTCATATTGAGAGGTCTATAATCGCTTGTGCTGGAAAACTAGTCGTTCTCTGAAATTTTTTTCCACATTATATATTGTCAGGAAGCTGTACGAGTCCCCCGGCGGTAAGAAAGGTTGACGGTTTACCGCCGGCGCCCAGTTGGCAAGAAAATCTCGACGGACATTTTGGTGACATTTGGTCGTTTGAAAATTTTGTTCTCAAAATTTGACCATTCGTGGGAGCTCTAGTATTTTTTCCCATGAAATTCGATCTTGTTCCCGCTCGTCATCTTGATCTCAGCTCGATCGGGCAACTTTGAAGGCGAAAAAACAGGCAGGCGGGAACGGCCGTTTCGAGTCATCCTGATACGCGCTGTCGGTTTTCTCAAGAAAAGTCGAGCTTCAGGACAACTACAGAGCTGGTCAGCACAGCTATTGCATTCAGAATGATCAGGCGCGTTCGTCTGTTGAATCCAGAGGTCTGAACTCGGTTTGCTAGCCGAGCTAGGGTCGCAAATCTATTCGTATTATTCGAGTCATTCTAGCAGGCGCTCTCGCTTTTTCGTACTTAACTCGATCTGTAGGGCAGCCACAGAGCTGATAATCACAGAAATCGATTGAGAATTATCAGGCGCGTTCGTCTGTTGAATCAAGAGCTCTGAACTCGGCCTGCTCCCCGAGCTAGGTTCGCGAACCTATCGCGAAACTGTTGTATTATTCGAGTCATCCTCAGAGATGCTCTCGGTTTTCTGCACTTAACTCAGGCTGTATGGGGGGGCTGCAGAGCTGATAATCACAGGAATCGATGCGCAGACATCAGACGCGTCCGCCTGTCGCATTCAGAGGTCTGAACTCGGTTTCATACTCGAGCTCGATTGGAAAACTGTTCGTTTGTTTTGTTAGAGTCATCTTGAGAGGTCTATAATCGCTTGGGCTGAAAAACTAGTCGTTCTCTGAAATTCTTTTCCACATTATATATTGTCAGGAAGCTCTACGAGTCCCCCGGCGGTAAGAAAGGTTGACGGTTTAGCGCCGGCGCCCAGTTGGTCCAGCCAGCCAAGGCGGACAATGTGGCAAGTTTTGGGTGGTTTTGCGATTTTTTGAACGATGACCATTTATTTTGAGGAAGCAGATTTTTCGCACCTTTATACGACTATAAGGGCCTCGCTGTCTTAGTATGAGCTCTGTAGGCGCGCTTCTAGTATCAAAACACTTGGAGGGACCATCTTTATTTCGACACGAAAAAATCAATTTCTCTGTTTCGAGAAATGCTTCCAGAAGTTCTCTCTTTCGACTGCGAGCTCTCTTACGCGTGAAATGAGCTGTGCGAGGTTCCCGGCGGTGGCCAGGTTGACGGTTCACCGCCGGCGCCAGTCGATGAGCTATAGGAATTCCGGCGCGGTGTGGAGCTAGTTGGTCGACCCGACCGGAAAGGAGAAAGTGATAACTTTTGGGTGGTTTTCCAAATTTTTCAAAGATATTTGACAATTAATTTTGAGAAAGCAGAATTTTCGCACCTGGGCACGACTATGAGGGCCTCTCTGTTGTAGTATGAGCTCTGTAGGCGCACTTTTACTATAAAAAAACTTGGCGGAACCATATTCATGTCGACACGGAAAAAATAAGTTTTCTTTTTTTCGAGGAATGCTTCCATAAGCTCTCTCTTTCGAGTGCGAGCACTCTTACGCGTGAAATGAGCTCTACGAGGTTCCGGCGGTGACCAGATTTTTATTCTATGCATTGAATAATGGCGCTTATCTGCAGTATTTCGATGAAGAGACTACGGGGAACCAACATTGTGTACGACCGAAAATAATATTCCTATATTTTTTAAGGTGCTTTCAGAAGCGTTTCCTGCAGTTATCCCGGAAGCGACTTGGACTGTTCAGAGCTCTACGAGGGTTCCGGCGACCTGGTTGACGGTTTACCGCCGGACGTTTTGGTGACTTTTGTTCGGTTGAAAATTTTGTTCTCGAAATTTGAACATTCGTTAGAGCTCTAGTATTTGTCCATGATATTCGATCTTACTCCCGCTCGCCATCTTGATCTCAGCTCGATCGAGTAACTTTGAAGGCCAAAAAGCACACGGGCGGGAACGGCCGTTTCGAGTCATTTTGATACGCGCTGTCGGCTTTCTCAAGATGACTCGTAGCTCTTACAGCTCGAGTTAAGTGCAGAAAACCGAGAGTTTCTGTCAAGATGACTCGAATAATACGAACAGGTTTGCGGACCTAGCTCTCACAGACCGAGTTCAGACCTTTAGGTTCAACAGCCGAGCACGTCTGACTATTCTGCATGCATGAGCTGTGCTCGCCAGCTCTGTAGGTGCTCTAGAGCTCGAGTTATGTTCAGAAAATCGTCAGCGCATGATGACTCGCAACGGTCGATCCCGCCAGAGTGATTTTTGGCCTTGAAAATTACCCGATCGACTGAGATCAAGATGGCGAGCGGGAATAAGGTCACATATCACGGCAACAAATACTAGAGCTCTAACGAATACTCAAATTTCGAGAACGAATTTTTCAACCGACCAAAAGTCACCAAGAGTTCCGTCGAGATTTTTCTTGTCAACTAGCTCTCCAGCGCGCCGGAACCGTCACTATGAGTCAGAATGTTGGTTGTCGGTTTTCTCCACTTAACTCGGGCTGTAGGGGGGCCCCAGCGCTGGTAATGACAGGAATCGATTCGCAGACATGAGACGCGTCCGCCTGTCGCATTCAGAGGTCAAATCATATTCACTATAAGTCAGAATGTTGGTAGGTGCTGTCGGTTTTCTCAACTAAGTCGAGCTAGGAAGCTCTACGAGTCCCCCGGCGGTAAGAAAGCTTGACGGTTTACCGCCGGCGCCCAGTCTCGACTGACCTTTTGGTGATTTTTGGTCGGTTGAAAATACCTCGTAGAGCTCTTCGTCATCGATGAGCTAGAGGAATTCCGGCGCGGGGTGGAGCTAGTTGGCTGATCCGACCAGAAAAGAAGATGTGATAACTTTCGGTCGGTTTTGCTAAGATTTGCAAGATATTTGAAAATTCATTTGGAGAAAGCAGATTTTTACTCCGAGCATTGACATATGAACTTTGTTCCCTGAGCAGCTCAGCCCTCTAGAGCTATTTTTAGTACCAGTTCACTTGGAGGAACCGACTTCATGTTGACTCCGAAAATCTGAACTTGAAGTTTTTGTAGAAAAGCTCCCAGAAGCTCTCGCTTTGATCCTGAGCTTTCTCACGGATGCAAGGAGCTCTACGAGGTTCCCGGCGGTAAGGTGTATTGTGCAGAAGGGAGTCTGGCTCAAGGTCCCCTGGCTCAAGGTGTATTGTGCAGAAAGGAGTCTTTGGTTCCTCATACTGTACACGGTGCTTCAGTGTCTGTTTTGCCTGAGTACCGTACACGTTCATTGATTGTCGGAGTGCGCAATGACTGTTCAGATTGTCGGAGTACCGTGCGCTTTCATTGAGTGTCGAAGGCCTGTGCACATTCTTTGTGGTAGCCTACGAGTACAGTACACACTCATTCTTTGCTTGACTCAGATTCCCGCACGCGTGCTGCAGAGTGTCTTTTGCCTGAGTACCGTACACACTCTTTGGAGGTCGAGTTTGACATCTGTTCAACACTATTGTGAGGACATCTGTTCGACACGACGACAGATTCTAAGCGTTCGCGTGAGGACATCAATTTCTTGGAACAGTGGGGGTGTCCAGAGGAGCTCAAGTATTCGAACACCGTCACCTTCGCAGCGATGTCTCAGCAACACCCAGCAGGTGCGCCCTGTTGTAAGAAGAGTAAGGCTGTGGGTGAGGATGAGGATATGATTCAGGCAAGCAGTGAGGAGGAGGAGCAGTTCGGCGAATTTGATGACGGCAATCCTATGAAGCAACAGTTTGCTATGATGAAGGCTATGCTTGCTAAACAGAACACTCAGAAGAAAAGAATTTCACGGATTGAGCAGGATGTGAAACGGATCGACCAGCGTGGTGAGAAGAATGAGGCTGACATTGCTGCTATGCAGCAGCAGATCCGCTCGCTTCAGCAGAAGGGTCCACCCAGTGATGCAGGATCAGGGTCCACGGATGCTTGGAGTAACTATGCGGGCCCTGCGGGCTCCTCTGCTACGGCCACTGCTCCCAGGTATGGTAATCGTACGCCAATTCGCGAATGGAATCGAGTGCGGGAGGATTTTACTCCGACCTTCATCCAACTCACAGGTTGGGCGCGAGGTGGAGTCGGCAATCTCAAGACTCGTTCATCGGATATGCTCTCCTGGGATCATGCCCTGCCTGTCATTCGTAAATTTGTCCGTGGCACAGGAAAGATGACTGAGGAGCATTTCGACATGAGTAGGATCGAGCGGGAGCACAAAAATAAACCATATGGTCTTTATCGTATACGATTCTATGTTATAAGTGGCAAGTTGACGAACGATGAAATTTGGGAGATACGCAACTCTTGGGCCGTCGAGCTTGAGAATGACACGCACGACTTGAAGCAAGTCACTCCCATCCTGGCCAACAAGCGTCTCGGCGTATCCTGTGAACCAGCACCCTGGAAGCAGCCACATGTTTCTGCCGTGGGTCGTTGTCAAGCTATCTTTGCTACTCTCAGGAGTGGATCCCAGTGGCTGAAGGGTGAGATGGGTCCTCCTGTCAGCTATGTGTGGGGCTACCCTTCGGCCACGACGCCGAAGACGGATGGAGTATGCATTGCCGTGTTTGATCCTAACTTGGGGTGGAAGGTTGACGCCGAGCTGCTGCGTAAGGTCGATGACAAGTTGGATTGCGAGGTCTTTCTGGCCAAGCTCAACTTTCGTACCTGGTGAAGGTGCCATGGCGCCATCGTGGGCACGTATAACGTGAGGCGCTGTGGCAGCATGAACAGCCACGACATGCTTGCTCAGATCAAGACCTCGAATTCGGAAGTTCTCGCTTTGCAGGAGTGCCAGTTCCTTGGAATAGGTAGGTGCTCTGAGCATGGTTTCACCTTAACTCTTTCTAATGATGGGAAGGCCGGGGTTCTCTACAAGAGGGTGTGGAGAGCCTCCATACGTGAATGCATCAGGGGTAATCGTTATGTCATTCTCGTGTTTCAATCGTTGATTGTTGCCAGCTTGTACTTACCACATGCGCCGAAAAAAGGGGATCACAATATCTTATTCACACAAACATTGCAGTCGTTTCGAAAGGATTTTGATACGCTCCGAGTTAGGTTTCCCAAGGAAGGGTGGGACTTGTTCATCGGGATGGATGCTAACGTTGAGCTTCTGCCTCACACGGTATTTGGAGATGTTGCTTTGACTGGTTCTGCAGTGCAGGGTGAGAGATTTGAAGAAGGGGACAATGCAGGAGGAGGTGGACGTGGAGGTTTCCAGCAGGGTAGGAGGAGGATGCAACAATACATGTGTGACGAGCTCTGTGAATGTATGTGGCATTATGATTTGGTTTTCTCGAATTCTTTTGGGACCCGTCGTGCGACCTGGAAGGCCAGGGAGGAGACGGAGGAGGAGGACAAGGTTCTTGATTACCTGTGTATTCCGAGCTCCTGGGAAAGGCCTCAGTGGGAGGTGTCGTGGTTAAGGCCAACACTCAGGGGCTCTGTGGACCCCAGAAAGACCCGCCTGTCGGACCATGCCCTGCTCACCTTGCTTGTCCCCGAATCGGCCGCTCCGACTCGACGTTGGAGAACGAAGCCACGACAAACGTTCACTCATTGGTGCTGCGACGAAGCCTCGGAATTGCAAGTTTCGGCTAACCTTGATCGTCGTTTGCATGCTGCAGCTCGTTACCCATCTGGTCTCTGCCCGGATGAATTGGCTCCTGTTATCTTGAATGCATGTACACAGGACAAGGAGTCATACACCAATGTCCCAAAGAAAATGCAGATCCCCAAAAAGACAGATCGTCATAAGGAACTTGATGATGAATATCGCCGACTGCGTCGTGAAGGAGGGGAGGAGGAGGAGCTCATCAGGGTTAAGAAAGAGAGAAGGAAGGAGATGCGTGCACACACTCGTCGTCGACTCGAATACGATCATCGTGACGGGAAGCTCGCTCGGACGGTGGTGGACAAATTGAGTTATGACGATGTGCTCACGGAGGATAGGGAGTTGTGGGAGAAGGCGCTCTATGCTCACGGGTTCGCCAAGTACCACTGTGCTGCGCAAGGGATACGTAACGTGGAGTGTATCGAGGAGAGGAGGAGGAGGAGGTTGCAGGACACGAACACAGTGGACGTCTCCCCCATTTCCATGTCCGTATTGTTACAGGCACGATCACGCTTAAAGTGTGGTAAGGCGGTGGGTAAGGACGGAGTTTCTCCTTCTATGTTGAAACGTATCACGTGGGTAGGTTTGCGTCATATTCTTCGGTTATTCCAAGACCTGTATCTTCAACGGTATCCTACTCCTCGGATTTGGTCTGAGTTGCTTGTGGTGTTGATGCCGAAAGCTAAAGATATCACTAAGTTGTCTGATACTCGTGCTCTCGTCTTACTTAGCAGCCTAAGCAAATGGTATACTTATGTTTGGTTGAGATTGCTGAAGGTTATCTGAAAAGGGTCCCACAATATCTACATAACTACGGATTTTGCTAGGGAAGGCGCACGCACGAGATCACTGCCATGCTTAAGCATGCCACCACACACGCTCTGGAGTGGGGGAAAGATGAGACCCTGCACCTCGCGTCATTAGATGTGCAGACTGCCTTTGATAACGTCACGGTTGAGAAGGCCAGTCGGGCCTTGGATGCCATCCCTGGGTTCCCCAATGACCTTGCGTTGGCGCTACTCGCTCCCAGTATCCTGGACACAGCGGACTTTACCTTTCAGGACTCCACGGCGACGGGTATTCCCTGGGATGCATGTGTACGTACTGGTAGTGTGGAGGCCCCCTTCCTGTGGAAGTGTGTGACACTACTGATGTGGGATAGGATTGTACTGAATTGGGAGGAGGAGAAGTTGGGGTACGATTTGGGGGTGGAGGCTGGTGGGAGGTATCTTACTCATGCGCTCTGGGCCGATAACATTTTGCTTTTCTCGAAATCAAAGACTGAGCTCACACGTATGGTGGGGGACTTCTCGGCTCAGCTGTATACGCACGGTTTCAGATGGAAAGATTCCTCACTACACTATCTTGCCTTTGGGGAGGACTCTGAAGGCGCCTCGACGGGGAACCTCGTTGTCCAGGTGAACGATCTCGGTACCCTGTGTCTTCCGCGATGCTCTGAAATGGAGTGCCTGGGTTGCCTGGTCACGACCAAGACTGACAAACACCATGATGTGGCTTGGAAATTGGCTCGGGGTTGGAAGCGATTTAACCAGTTCCGCAAGTTTTATACGAATCGTGCTGTACCCTTCCAGAAGAAAATCAAGCATTATGAATCTAGGTTGCGTAGTTTTGTACTTTTCGGTGTTGAAGGCATGCCAGCGGACCACCACACTTTGAAACAGTTGCACACGTGGGAAGGTAAAATATTGTGTTCTATGGTACGCCGCCCGAAACCTGCCGACATGGATTGGAGTATATACTTATGCAACTTGTACAAACGTGGGCGGCGTATGCTCCTGGAATTGGGACGGCCGTCTCTTGTGCAGCTATTCTTGTTTCGTCAGTGGCAGTGGGCTCAGGACTGTACGTTTACTGTGAAACGCCTGAACCCAACACCCGCACAGATTCCTCCAGGTACTTTTGATTCTTCAGGCAAGCCTGGCCCCAACGTCTTTGCTGCGTGTGAGCCACCGCCGGCCAAGAGACAACGTCAGGATGAACCCATGTATGTGCTACCAAGTATTGCGTGCTCGACATCAATGGGATGTCATCCTGACGTGTGTGAGACGATGCATGCTGTTGATTCCTTTGAGCTCCCTGGTTCTCAGACACAATTACCCGCGCATCGGCGCAATCTGATTTCCCAGATGCATAAGCGTGCAAAGACATTCCATCCATCTCAGGATTCTCTGTCGCAAAAGCGTTCCTCTGTTGAGTTGCCGTCGCAGGAAATCGCTGCAAACAAGCGGCGACGGGTGGCTCCACCTCAGCATCGTAGTACAGGGGACTCGCATATGCAGGCTAGAGAATGTATTTTTGCATGGTCGGGGGAGTGGACTGACCGACGGCAGGCCTTCATTGCATCGCTGCCTTGGAAAGAACGCCCATTAATGACGCGTCGGCATGAGGGGGGGAGACCACTGGCGTTGAGAAACTTCCATACATTTTCGAGTTGGTATCAGGGAAGGATTGGTATCACACGTTATCCTTTTCACGTCAGGGATGGAAAGAATTTCTGAAGCGGGCACTGGATGTTACTAACATGGAGGAGGCGTGGGGGTACTGTTACTTTAAACATGCACAACCTGCGGGATATGCTAGGGAGGAGGAGGAGAGGGAGAAGACGGAGGAGCAGCAAAGGAAGGAGGACGAGAAGATGGAGAAACGACTTGCGTACATTAATGAACATGCATCGGAGTGGAATGCGGAGCCTCGGGACTCGATACCGATGGAATTGATTGGGGACTCCGCCACAGGGGTGAATTGGATTAACGGTCTCTGGGCAACATCCAATATTATCTACAAGCACATTCTTGGCGACATTCAAAATAGGCTGGAGCATATCTCTGTGTTGTATGGTATGAGGCCTCCGAGTTGGGGCCACAATATGTTCAAGTGGATCTATCGAGAAGGAAACGAAAGAGCTGACAGGCTGACATGGTTGGCCAGAACAAAAAATAGTTACGTTACGTTCCATACCTCACTTATTGAACATGCGAGTAAAACAAAACTAGACGGCCTCCGTGGATTCTTCGACGGAGGTCGCTCTGTGGAGGGATGTGCTGCAGGATGGTGTATAGATTTGTGTGTACACGGGACGTGGCAGTTGGTGGCGGAGGAAGCTGTCTCGCTTGATGCCTCTGCTTCTGTCATGTTTTGTGAGATGATTGCAGCACAACGGCTCTGTATGGCCGTGGAGCACATTTTGGGTAGCATCTTTCATCCAAGCAGCTGACTCATTTCATCTTGCTTGGAGCTCTCCAACACCTTTACATTTTCACATGTTGTATTGCATCCTTTTCCTTGTTCCTGCATCCTATTCCGTTGCCTATGCCTCAGTGGCTCGGCAGTGTGATGATAAGAGTTGCCCTCTCCAGCTACCCTGTGCTCCGTTTGGGAGTCTTAGGGCTCAGCTGTCACAGCTGTCCGCGCCCTGACTCAAACTCAAAAAACCAGGTTGACGGTTTCACCCGGCGCTGTTTGATGAAAATTTTGTTCTCGAAATTTGACCATTCGTTAGAGCTCTAGTATTTTTTCCCGTGATATTCGATCTTATTCCCGCTCGCCATCTTGATCTCAGCTCGATCGGGTACCTTTTACTGCCAAAAAGCGTCCCGGCGGGAACGGCCGTTTCGAGTCATCTTGATACGCGTTGTCGGTATTTTGTACTTAACTCGAGCTGTAGGGCAGCTACAGAGCTGGTAAGCACACCTATCGCATTCAGAATTATCAGGCGCGTTCGCCTGTTGAATCCAGAGGTCTGAACTCGGCCTGCTAGCCGAGCTAGGTCCGCAAACCTATTCGTATTATTGGAGTCATCTTGACAGACGCTCTCGGTTTTCTGTATTTAACTCGCTGTAGGGCAGCTACAGGACTCATTGTCACAGAGATCGATGGGAAATCACCCTTCGCGTTCGTCTATTGAACCGAGAGCCCTGAACTCGGCCTGCTGCCTGAGCAAGGTTCGCGAAACTATTCGTATTGTCCGAATCATCTTGAGGAGTGCTCTCGATTTTCTGCACTCAACTCGTGCTGGGTAGAGCTACAGTGCTGCGGGTCACAGATATCGATTCGCACATCAGGCGCGTCTGTATGTCGATTCCAGAGCTTGGAACTCGGTCTGCTGCTCAAACTAGGTCCGCGAAACTATTTTATTATTCGAGTCGGTGCTCTTGGTTTTCTGCACTTAACTCGGGCTGTAGGGGGGCTGCAGGGCTGGGAATCACATGAGTGGATTCGCAGACATCAGACGGGCCCGCCTGTCGCATTCAGAGGTCTGAACTCGGTTTGATACTCGAACTGGATTGCGAAACTGTTTGTTTTTTTGTTAGAGTCATCTTGAGAGGTGTGAAATCGCTTGGGCTGAAAAACTGGTCGTCCTTTGGAGTTTGTTCACACTATATACTGTCAGGAAGCTCTACGAGTCCCCCGGCGGTAAGAAAGGTTGACGGTTTACCGCCGGCGCCCATTGGGCCACCCGGCCGAGGCGTACAATGTGACAACTTTTGGGTGGTTTTGCGAATATTTGAAAGATATTTGACAATTCATTTTGAGAACCCAGATTTTTCGCACCTGTAGTGAGTTATGCCGCACTCGCCAGTAAAATTTTCAGGTCTGTAGGTACAGTATTACTATCAAAACACTTGGAGGAACCAACGTTGGCTAAAAACAGAAAAACGTGATTTTTCGATTTTTTCGTTTCTCGCTCCAGAAGCTCTCTTGATGTATTACGAGAAGCGCGGTGTTAGAAAAGAGCTCTACGAGGGTCCCGGCGGTAATCTGGTTGACGGTTTACCGCCGGTTCCCAGTGCCTCGTAGAGCTCCTCGGCATCGATGAGCTAGAGGAATTCCGGCGCGGGATGGAGCTAGTTGGCCGACCCGGCCAGAAAGGACAAAGTGTTAACTTTTGGGTGCTTTTGCTAAGATTTCAAAGATATTCCCGGAGAGCTCGCTGAGAGCTAAAGGGTTTAAGATTAGAAGCCGGACGGTGGTGGTGCCCGCCAGCAGCCCATCTCCGCCGCTCCACGATCCCCGCAGCGCCTCGCCTGATCCGGCAGCTGGTCCGGGAGAGCTTCCGGCAAGCTTCCACGCGTGCCCGCGCGGACCTTTTTCTCACTTTTAGTCGGTTGAAAATTTTGTTCTCAAAATTCAACAATTCGTTTGAGATCTAGTATTTTTCCCGTGATATTCGATCTTATTCCCGCTCGCCATCTTGATCTTAGCTCGATGGAAGCGTCCCGGCGAGAACGGCCGTTTCGAGTCATCTTGTCACGCGTTGTCGGTATTTTGTACTTAACTCGAGCTCTAAGGCAGCCACAGAGCTGGTAAGCACATCCATCGCATTCAGAATTATCAGGTGCGTTCGCCTGTCAAATCCAGAGGTCTGAACTCGGTCTGCTAGCCGAGCTAGGTTCGCAAAGCTATTCGTATTATTCGAGTTATACAGACGCTTTCGATTTTCTGTACTTAACTCGAGCTGTAGGGCAGCTACAGGGCTCATTGGCACAGACATCGATGGGGAATCATCAGTCGCGTTCGTCTATTGAACCGAGAGTTCTGAACTCGTCCTGCTGTCCGAGCTAGGTTCGCGAAACTATTCGTATTGTGCGTATTATCTTGAGAAGTGCTCTCAATTTTCTGCATTCAACTCGTGCTGGGGGATGGCTACAGTGCTGCGGTTCACAGATATCGATTTCCACACCTCAGGCGCGTCTGTCGGTCGGTCCCAGAGCTCCGAACTCGGTCTGCTTGTCGAACTAGGTTCGCGGAACTATTCTAGTATTCGAGTCGATACTGTCGGTTTTCACATGAGTGTTTGCAGACATCAGACGCGCCCGCCTGTCGCATTGAGAGTCTGATCTCGGTTTGATACTCGAAATGGGTTGCGAAACTGTTTGTTTTTTTAGAGTCATCTTGAGAGGTCTGAACTCGCTTGGGCTGAAAAAAAATAGTCGTTCTTTGAGTTTTTTTCCACACTATATATTGTCAGGAAGCTCTACGAGTCCCTTGGCGGTAAGAAAGGTTGACGGTTTACCGCCGGCGCCCAGTGACTCGAACAGTACGAATAGTTGTGCGATTCTAGATCGGGCAGCAGACCGAGTTTAGAGCTCTCCATTCAACAGACAACGGCCACTGATCATTCTGAATCAGATTCTGTACGTAGCGGCTCTTTAGCTGTCCTGTAGCTCGAGTTAAGTACAGAAAACCGAGAGCGTCTATACGAATAGGTTTGCGTACCTAGCGGTAATCACAGGGATCGATTCAGAGACATCAGACGCGCCCGCCTGTCGCATGCAGAGGTCTGAACTCGGTCTGATGCTCGAACTAGCTTTGCCAAACTATTCGGCGTTCGTCTTTTGTATCCGAGAGGTCTCAAATTGCCTGGGCTGAAAAATTATTTTTTCTGTGTATTTTCTTTCGACATTATATTTGTCAGGAAGCTCTACGAGTCCCCCCCGGCGGTAAGAAAGGTTGACGGTTTACCGCCGGCGCCCAGTTGGTCAACCCGGGCGGACAATGTGATGACCTGGGGTCGGTTTTTCGAAGATGGCAAGAGATTTTGAAATTCGTTTTGCAAATTCGATTTTTTTCTATGCAGTGAATCATGGCGCTTTTGATGATGCAATTTTCTGGGCCCTAGCTGCATTATTTCGATTAAAAAACTAGGGGGAACCATCATTGTGTACAACCGAAAAAAAGATGTCTTTATGTTTGAAGCTAGTATGGAGAAGCTTTTTCTGCTGTTATCTCGACACCGACCTGGTCTATGCAGAGCTCTACGAGGGTCCCGGCAGTTTCCTAGTAGACGGTTCACCGCCGGTTCCCAGTAATACCTCGTAGAGCTCTTCGTCATCGATGAGCTAGAGGAATTCCGGCGCGGGGGGAAGCCAGTTGGCAGCCCCGGCCAGATAGGACAAAGTGGTAACTTTTGGGTGGTTCTGCGAAGATTTGACAGATATTTGACAATTCATTTCGAGAAAGCAGATTTTTACCTCGAGCATTGACATATAAACTTTGTTCCCTGAGCAGCTCAGCCCTCTAGAGCTACTTTCAGTACCAGTTCACTTGAAGGAACCGATCTGATGTTGACTCCGAAAAATCTGAACTTGAGGTTTGGCTGAAATCCTCTAAATTTTTTCCACATTATATACTGTCAGGAAGCTCTACGAGTCCCCCGGCGGTAACAAAGGTTGTTTGGAAGCCAGCTCGACTCAGAATTGCTAGACGGATGTTCTTTGAAGCAAAGTGCCAGAGTGCAGTGCAGAGAGTTCTTTATTCCTTGTGGCAGCTTGGAGCTGACATAGCATCATATTTTGGAGCTAATGTCGACAGCGGATATCAGATTCCTGAGTCGGAGCTGAGCCCAGGAATGGTCGCGGGCTCTCTAGTTACCAATGGGATGGGGGAGGTCTCTCCAGTTACCAATGGGATGGGGGCTGTCTCTTCAGTTACTAGTGGGATGGGTGCAGTCTCTTCAGATATGAATGGGATGGGTGTGGTCTCTTCTGATATGCATGGGATGGTCTCTCCAGTTACCAGTGGGATGGATGTGGTCTCTTCAGTTACTGGTGGGATGGTGGGAGTCTCTTCAGTTACCAGTGGGATGGGTGCTGTCTCTGATATGCATGGGATGGTCTCTCCAGTTACCAGTGGGATGGGTGTGGTCTCTTCAGTTACTAATGGGATGGTGGGAGTCTCTTCAGTTACCAGTGGGATGGGTGCTGTCTCTGCAGTTACTAATGGGATGGGCGCAGTCTCCTCAGATACGAATGGGATGGGCGCTGTCTCTTCAGATATGCATGGGATGGTCTCTTCTGCTATGCCCTCTGATAGGGCCTCTTCTTCTCGAGATGTTGAAGTTCCCTGTGAGCGGGGGGGGCCTAGGGATTCCCCCAGGCCCCCCCCGAAACGTCGGAGGGTGGCTGTTCCTGGACCTGGACAACAGACGGTGTATCCTCGTGCGCATCGTGACGCACGCCGGCTTCTGATGTGCTGTACCCCGAGGTGGGAGGAGAAAAGGACACTGGAGTCAAAATATTGGCGTTCACAGTGGAAGTGGAAGGAGGCCTCGAAACTGACACGATTAGGCAGTACTAAGGGGCAGGCGACGGGTGAACATCCTTGGTGTTTCATGTTCCAGACGATATTTCCCTCGTTTGTGAATCTGGAGGATCGGTGGTGGAGGGCGTGCTCTTTCTCTTACTCTGACTTCGTTCAGTATTGCAGGCAGTTCCTGGAAGCTTGTACTTTGGGGTCTCTGTTTGACTTGTTTGTTGTCCGTGGAGGAACTGGAGGGAGAGGAGACTACATAAAGGAGAGGGGGGAGGAGATGTTGGCTCGTCCGTTGTCGGCGAAGGAGTCCGAGAAGCTGGCCCAGAGATTGGCCTCGAACAATGAACAGGAGCCGACTTGGGATCTGAGTGATGATGGGATCGGTCTCGAGCTGACGGGCGATTCGCTTCTTATCTGTAACTGGATCAATGGTCTCTGGAAGGTTGAGGGAGGAGAAGGAGGAGATGGGGCTTCTTATCGTAGGCGGGTGGCAAATATTATTTCTCTTTTGGAAGAGTTGGAGGAGGAAGGAATACGACCCCCCTCATGGGGCAACGACTTCATTCGACACATATATCGAGAGAGTAACACAGTAGCTGATGAACTTACCCACTTAGCACGGGAAGGCCAGATATTCAGAGAGCTGTTCCACCACCATATCTTTCGTTCTGATGTCCGAGACAACTTTCGAGTTATTGGCCTCCGCGGATCCTTCGACGGCGGAGTGTGTGCCCAAGGTGTGGGCGTTGGCTGGTTTCTGCAGATTGGATATATTCCTCGATTCCATGACCCTTACCCTGACCCTGAGCATAGAGATAAGAGAGCTCGTGTAGTCTCCCTCTTCCCCCAAGCCTCCTCTTCTTGTCCAATCATATGGGAAATAGTAGGGCGTTGTGCACAGGCACTCCCCTCCCATAGCAGTATCACTGACGCTGAGCTTTCGGGTCTCGAGGGCCTCTTGCGGGCCGCAGTCCAGGTGGCCCGAGACCTCCAGCTGCAGAGAGACTAGGTAGGCACTTAACGGGCGCTGGGGCGCTCGGTGCCTGGTCAGCCTCCCCAAAAAAAACAAAGGTTGACGGTTCACCGCCAGCGCCCAGTTTGAAATATATTTGACAATTCATTTTGAGAAAGCAGATTTTGGCTCCGAACATTGACATATAAACTTTCTTCCCTGAGCAGCTCAGCCCTCTAGAGCCATTTCCAGTACCAGTTCACTTGGAGGAACCGACTTCATGTTGACTTCGAAAAATCTCAACTTAAACTTGTGGAAAAGCTCCCAGAAGCTCTCGCTTTGATCCTGAGCTTTCTCACGGATGCAAGGAGCTCTACGAGGTTTCTCGGCGGTAACCAGGTTGACGGTTCACCGCCGGCGCCAGTAATTCGGGCGCGCTGGAGAGCTAGTTGGCAAGAAAAATCTCGACGGAACTTTTGGTGACTTTTGGTCGGTTCAAAATTTTGTTTTCGGAATTCAACAATTCGTTAGAGCTCTAGTATTTTTTCCCGTGATATTCGATCTTATTCCCGCTCGCCATCTTGATCTCAGATCGATCGGGTGAATATTACTATCGAAAAGCACGGTGGCGGGATCGGCTGTTTTGAGCCATCTCGATACGCGCTGACTGTTTTCTGAACATAACTCGAGCTTTAGGACAGCTAAAGAGCTGGTAAGCACAGCTAATCGATGTAGAATGATTAGGCGCGTTCGCCTGTTGAATCCAGAGGTCTGAACTCGGTCTGTTATCCGAGCTAGGTCCGTAAAACTATTCGCATTATTCGAGTCATCTTGACAGAAACTCTCGGTTTTCTGTACACTCGAGCTGTTGGACAGCTACAGAGCTGATATTTACAGAAACCGATTCAGAATCATCAGTTTCGTTTTTTGTCGAATCCAGAGCTCTGAACTCGGTCTGCTGCCCGATCTAGAATCGCAAAACTATTCGTATTGGTCGAGTCATCTTGAGAAGTGCTCTCGGTTTTCTTCACTCAAATCGCGCTGAGGGGGGGCACAATGCTTCTTGTCACAGGAATCGATTTGAAGAGATGAGGCGCGTCTGCCTGTCGAATCCAGAGCTCGGAACTCGGTCTGCTGCCCGAACCAGGTTCGCGAAACTATTGTATTGTTCGAGTCACCCTGAGAGATGCTGTCGGTTTTCTGCACTTAACTCGGGCTGTAGGGGGGCTGCAGGGCTGGTAATGACAGGAGTCGATTCGCAGACATCAGACGCGTCCGCCTGTCGCTTCAGAGGTAACAAAATATTCACTATGAGTCAGAATGTTGGTCAGTGCTGTCGGTTTACTCAATTTACATCGGGCTAGGAAGCTCTACGAGTTCCCCGGCGGTAACCAAGGTTGGGTAATTCGGGTGCTCCAATTCACGTGGGACCGAGGTTCTAACATCTCTGAGAAAGATAGGAGCCTCTTCAATTTTCGGTTTGCAAGAGTGTGAGTTCTTTGACTCAGCTGAATTAGATAGACTCGGTTGGCATTTTAAACCTTCCAGGGATAGACGTGCAGGTTTGTTGTATGCCCATGGGTGGGCCTCACTCCTGCGCGAAAGCGTTACAGCCTGCGATAGATTTGTCTTGGGTGTGTTTGGAACGGAGGCGTCTCAGGTGATCATATGTTCAGCTTATTTTCCACATCATGATCGTGATCAGTGTGATCTTGAATCGGCAGAAATGCTGGGGGAGTTGGAGGGTCAGATCCGTCTCTTGAAGCAGAAATATCGTCAGGCCAGCTTTTGTTTGCTTGCGGATGCCAATGTTGAGTTGCCACCACTTGTTCAGCTTGAGGTTGCAGGTCAGGGTTATGCTGCCACTGGGACGGGGACGAAATCATGGAGGAGGACGGGATCTGAGGGGAAGGCGGAGAGGGAGAGGAAGGATAGGAGGCAGATGTTGACGGATAACTTGCTGACCTTTATGCAGACCTGGGGATTGCTGGCTGCCAACACCTTCGACCGTCGTCGCCCGACCTGGGAGCCCTGGGGACAAGAGCGAAATCGTTCTCGGACTAGATCGATGAGGAGAGTCTTAGACTATGTGATGGTTCCGATGGGGTGGGAGGTGCAGGAGTGTAAGATTGATTTCAAGTATCGCAGCGGTGGAACTCATAATCGTAGTAGACTTGCCGATCATGCTCTAGTTATATGCACAGTACGACAGCCCAGTCCTGGCAGGACTGATTGGACAGTCGAGCGTGTGCATAGGGAACCTTCTTTGGTGGGATGGCGGGCTCAGACGTATGCGGACGAGATGATAGGGAGGGAAAGGGTTGACCTCGAGTTTTGTGGTGCCGTGTTTGCTGGATGTGGTTCCCCTCCGGCTGCGTCGACACGACCACAGGACGTGACAGAGACCGCTCCTGTTATTTTGAAAGCATTTACGCAGGAGGATGTGGATTTCTCCACGGCCTCAGCTGCCCGGCCTCGGGCGCCTACTCGCCCGCCTGAGCTCACGCGTCTCGAAGAGCGGATTCGGTCCCTTCAGAACGGTCCAGAGAAAAAGGGACTCAGAGCAGCTGCCAATGTTTGGAGGAGACAGTATCGGCGTGATCTTCTTGAATGGGCTGTACCCCCGACTCGTCGTAAGGTTCGACATCGTATCAAACATGTGGTGGTAGATGGATGGGAGACGGAGGATAGATATATCTTGAAGGAGAAGTTGGAGGAGCATGTTAAGGGGAAGGTCACATCACAGCGTGGGAGGGAGGAGAATAGCAACTTGATGGAGGAGATCAGGAGGAAGGCGGAGGAGGAGATCAAGGGTGGCCAGATCGTTCGAAGTATTACGATGTCGATATGTTGTGCAGCGAGGGCTCGTCTTCGAACGCGACGTGCAACAGGACCTGATCGCGTGCCTTGTGAAATGCTCAAGCTTCTCCCATGGTGCACACTTCGGCATATTCAACAGATTTTCGACTCTCTCTTGAAGCTGGCTGTCCAGTACCCTGTTCGATGGAGGGATATACTTATTGCATATATGCCTAAACTAAAGGGGATCACGAACTTGGCGGATGCTCGACTCTTGTGCTTGCAGAATAGTATAACTCGTTGGTTCTCGGCGTGTGTGGTCATCCTGGTCGAGCAGCACGTGGAGGCGTCTAAGCTATTTCATCCTCTGGGCCTCTATGGGTTCCGTCAGGGTCACAGCACATCTCATATCACGAGTAGCCTTACTAATATGTGTATGCACGGGGACAAGTGGGGAAAGCGAGAGTGTCTGTACGTTGCGGACATGGACATATACCAGGCCTTTGACAACTGCACGATACAGAACGTTCATAAGGGTCTAGAGCATGCACGTGCCCCTGCATATTTACAGCACGCGTTTCTGGATCCGTTATCGCATAGCACGGGCTGCCTCTACTATGATGGGTTGGAGATTGATAACATCCAGTGGGACACCTGTATTAGGACTGGAGGCCCAGAAGGGCCCTTGGGCTTTAACCTCATTATTGCTGCCATGTGGGGTGACGTTATCCATAATTGGGACGTTCAGGGCCTGGGGTATGCGGTTGATTTCGGGACGGAGCATCGGTCGGTGGTGAATCATTTTATCTGGGCAGATAACGTGTACCTCGTCAGCCGTAGCCGTGAGGAGCTTACTCGAATGGTAAGAGATTTGACACTTCCACTTTACAGTTTCTCGATGCGATGGAAACCCACATCGCTGAAGTACATGGTGTGTGGAGCTCCCGCTGTCTTGGATGAGGACGGGAACATTCCACGTTCGATGGATCTGAAAATCCCGATTTTCTCTGATGCATGTGGTGGGAGGAATGCAGTGCAGCAGATTGATGAGTTATGTTACCGTCGGGTCGTTTCTATGGACGTACTTGGCACGCAGCTGCATAGTGAATATAATTGTCCTGTACATCGTGATGTATCCTTTCGCCTGGACTGTGCTCGCCGTGCATTTTACTCCCAGGCAGGGTATTTCAGGTCGAATTGTATCCCCCTCAAGGATAAGCTTCGGAGATACCAGGATAGAGTCCAGAGCTTGGCTTTGTACGGTATGGAGACCACCACTGCAGATTCTCATACTCTTTCGTTTCTCCATTCCTTCGAAGGGAAGTGCCTGAAGATGATGATCTCGTCTCGGAAAGGGCCGATGGAAACGGAGCAAGCTTATCAGGAAAGGAGGTATCATGTTGCACGGGATCGTTTCTTAAAGGCTGGGTACTCCTCTCTTGTACAGCGTTATCTGATGTTGCACTGGAATTTCGCAAAAGACATTGCAAGTTTCGCAAATAGCATGATTGTTGAGAAAGTGATCGACTTGAAGGCGGCTGAGAGGACATGGCGCGATTCCCGTATGGCGTGTTTGTGTTTTGGACCGTACTCTGATCGCAATCGCACACTTATGAGTGAGACGATGAGACACTTTGGCAACTGGTCGGAGGCTTCTTCCTACAAGCGTCGCTGTCGAGGGACGGAAAGCATTGGCCAGAGATCATGGCAATATACATTAGCTGAGTTTTTCGGGGATGATTGGTGGGTTCAGTTCACAGGTTCCCAGCTTGGATTTATGCAATATGTCTCGCACCTTTGTACACAGAGCATGCTTCGATGTTTCCAGGAGGTGTCGACGTGTGGACCTGTGAGTTCGCCCGCCTACTTGGCGCCCTCAGTGCATGGTGAAATTCAGGTGAGCACGGATGATAGTCCGATGGCTGCTGAGAAACTTGCAAAGCGCATTGCCCTTCATAATATGAAAGCAACTCGTTGGAACCTGGAGGCCCCTGGAATCCCTCTGGAGGTGGTGGGTGACTCGCTCCTCGTGGTTAGCTGGGCTACGGGACGGTGGCGTGCAGATAATAGATCATATGCTGATAGAATATCGAAAATAATCAATACGCTTGATGGGCTTTGTAGCTGCTATAATATACGACCTCCAGCGGCGGGGATGGATCTAGTTCGTCATGATTTTCGGGAGTGGAATACTCGAGCCGACGTCCTTACACACCAGGCCCGAGAGGGCCAGATATTTAGTTCAGAATGTAGTCCGTTTACACATGATTATGAGACAGAATTTTACGTTGCTGCTGCTATTCGGGCTGGTTTCGATGGCGGCGTGTCGTCTGAGGGATGTGGGTGCGGTTGCTGGATAGACATAGGCCTCAAACCACGGTTTTGGGATCGACGGGACCCCGCTCAGCTGATATGGAAGTCAGTTTTTGAGAGGGCTTGGCTTATTTGTCCAACTACAACTGTTACTGATACAGAACTCAGTGCTTTGGAGTGCATCGTGACTGCGCTCCCACAGGCAGCTCTATGGTTACCACAGACTTGATAGTTGCAGTTTCTCAATACGTTGTTTCTTTCCCTGACTATGATATACTCAGCTTCGCTGAGAGTTCTCCATTTCTCTTGCATGATTAGTTGACTGCATTTGATTCATTTCTGTGTGCGTTTTGCTCTTTCGCTCATATTTGTGATTGATGATTCATCGCAGCTTCGCTGCTTCTGGGTTGTCTTGACTTTATGTTCGAATAAGAGCTTTCGCTTCCTGAAGACACCTGACCTCGTGCTTGCTCGTGGCCCTAGGGCCAGTAGGAGCCTCGCAAAGCCGCAAAAACCAAGGTTGGCGGTTTACCGCCGGCGCCCAGTTTGCTCTCCGGGTTTTGGACGCTATCAAGTGGACGCTACCAAGTGCGAACTTTGGGTCGGTTTGACGAACTTTGTGAGAGATTTGAACATTCGTTTTGAGAACCGGTATTTTTCGCACCTGTAGTGGGTGTTGTCGCGTCTGCCAATAAATTCTGAGGTCCGTAGCTGCAGTATTACTATGAAAACACTTGGCGGAACCGTCGTTCGGTGACAACTAAAAAACTTAGTTTTTCGACTTTTCAGCTCGCGTGTCAGAAAAAGCTCCTGCCACGTGTTCGAAGCAGCGCCGTGCGAGAAAAGAGCTCTACGAGGCTCGCGGCGGTAATCATCTTAAGAGGTGCTGTCGATTTACGCACGTAACGCAGGCTGTAGGAGAGCTCCAGAAGCATCGGGGGCGTTCGGCTGTTCCATCCGAGAGGTCTGAAATTGCTTGGGCTGAGAAACTATTTTTTCTGTGTAATTTTTTCTGACATTATATGTTGTCAGGAAGCTCTACGAGTCCCCCGGCCCGGCGGCAACAAAGGTTGACGGTTTACCGCCGGCGCCCAGTTACGTACGGGGCGCTGGAGAGCTAGCTGGCAAGAAAAATCTCGACGTTTTGACGATTTTTGCTCGGTTGAAAATTTTGTTCTCGAAATTCAATCATTCGTTAGACCTCTAGTATCTTTCCCTGTGATATTCAATCTTATTCCCGCTCGCCATCTTGATCTCAGCTCGAGCAGGTACCTTTTGCTGCCAAAAGCGCCCAGGCGGGATCCGCCGTTTTGGGTCATTTTCTCACGCGTTTCTCAAGATAACTCGAGCTTCAGGACAGCTACAGAGCTGGTAAACACAGCTAATCGATTCAGAATGATCAGCCGCGTTCGCCTGTTGAACCGAGAGGTCTGAACTCGGTCTGCTAGCCGAGCTAGGTCCGCAAACCTGTTCGTATTATTCGAGTCATCTTGACAGGCGCTCTCGGTTTTCTGTACTTAACTCGAGCTACAGGACAGCTACAGAGCTGATACGTACAGAATCTGATCCAGAATCATCAGTGGCCGTTGTCTGTTGAATCCAGAGCTCTGAACTCGGTCTTCTGCCCGATCTAGAATCGCGAAACTATTCGTATTGTTCGAGTCATCTTGAGAGATGCTGTCGGTTCTTTGCACTTAACTCGGGCTGTAGGGGGCTGCATGGCTGGTAATCGCTGGAATCGATTCGGAGACATCAGGTGCGTCCGAATCCAGAGCTCTGAACTCTGTCTGCTGCCCGAACTAGGTCCGCGAAACTATT
Organism: Prorocentrum cordatum; assembly: GCA_963575745.1. Lineage (NCBI taxonomy): Eukaryota > Dinophyceae > Prorocentrales > Prorocentraceae > Prorocentrum > Prorocentrum cordatum. The sequence continues at coordinate 63,778 of CAUYUJ010014708.1, forward strand.
CGTGTTCGAGTCATCCTGAGAGGTGCTGTTGGTTTCCTGTACGTAAGTCGGGCTGTAGGGGGGCTGCAGGGCTGGTAATCACAGGAATCGATTCAGAGACATCAGACGTGTCCGCCTGTCGTATGCAGAGGTCTGAACTCGGTCTGATACTCGAGCTAGCTTTCCGAAACTTTTTGTTTTTTTGTTCGAGTCATCTTAAGAGGTGCTGTCGATTTACGCACGTATTTCGGCTGTAGGAGAGCTACAGAGCTCGTACAGAAGACAATCCAGAAGCATCGGGGGCGTTCGGCTGTTACATCGGAGAGGTCTGAAATTGCTTGGGCTGAAAACTTTGTTGTTCAGTGTAATTTTATTCGACATTATGTGTTGCCAGGATGCTCTACGAGTCCCCAGCGGTAACGAAGGTTGACGGTTTACCGCCGGCGCCCAGTAACTCGTAGAGCTTCCCTTAGCAAGTTGTTGCTGGAAGCTTACGATTTCTGGAAAAACCTCGGAGAGCTAGAGGGTAACTCGTAGAGCTCCCCTTAGCAAGTTATTGCTGGAAGCTTAAGAGTAATTTCGGGGGGAGAGCTAGTTGGCAAGAAAAATCTCGACGGACCTTTTGGTGACTTTTGGTCGGTTGAAAATTTTGTTCTCGAAATTCCCCAATTCGTTTGAGCTCTAGTATTTTTTCCGTGATATTCGATCTTATTCCCGCTCGCCGTCTTGATCCCAGCTCGATCGGGTACCTTTTACTGCCAAAAAGCACACTGGCGGGATCGGCCGTTTCGAGTCATCTTGATACGGGCTGACGGTTTTCTCAAGATAACTCGAGCTTCAGGACAGCTACAGGGCTGGTAAGCACAGCTTATCGGTTCAGAATGATCAGGCGCGTTCGCCTGTTGAACCCAGAGGTCTGAACTCGGTCTGCTAGCGGAGCTAGGTCCACAAACCTATTCGTATTATTCGAGTCATCTTGCAGACGCTCTCGGTTTTCTGTACTTAATTAACTCGAGCTACAGGACAGCTACAGAGCTGATACGTACAGAATCCGATTCAGAATCATCAGTGGCCGTTGTCTGTTGAATCCAGAGCTCTGAACTCGTCTGCCGCCCGATCTAGAATCGCGAAATTATTCGTATTGTTCGAGTTATCTTGAGAGATGCTGTCGGTTCTCTGCACTTAGCTCGGGCTGTAGGGGGGCTGCGTGGCTGGTAATCACTGGAATCGATTCGGAGACATCAGGTGCGTCCGCCTTTCGAATCGAGAGCTCCGAAATCTGTCTGCTGCCCGAAATAGGTCCGCGAAACTATTCGTATTGTTCGAGTCATCCTGAGAGGTGCTGTCGGTTTCCTGCACTTAACTCGGGCTTTGGGGGGGGGCTGCAGGGCTGGTAATCACAGGAATCGATTCAGAGACATCAGACGCGTCCGCCTGTCGCATAGAGGTCTGAACTCGGTCTGATACTCGAGCTAGGTTTGCCAAACTATTCGTATTGTTCGAGTCATCTTGAGAGGTGCTGTCGATTTACGCACGTAACTCGGGCTGTAGGAGAGCTACAGAGCTCGTACAGAAGACAATCCAGAAGCATCGGGGGCGTTCGGCTGTTGCATCCGAGAGGTCTGAAATTGCTTTGACTGAATTTTTTTTTTTATGTGTAATTTTCTTCGACATTATATGTTGTCAGGAAGCTCTACGAGTCCCCCGGCGGTAAGAAAGGTTGACGGTTTACCGCCGGCGCCCAGTTTTAGATTCCCGGATAGCCTCTTGGGCTACGTAGGGTTGTTAGAGAAGAAGCCAGCGGGTGCGCGTACGCCGCCGCACCCTTCCGCCCACCGCTCCACGTTCCCTTCCGTGGCTCCTCGGGTTCCGCAGCGTGTCCCGGAGCATCTGTTCCAATGCGTTCCCGTAGAACGTGCTCCAGAGGCCTCGCGAAGCTCCGGGGCAGCGAGATCCCATGCGTGCAGGCACGCGTGGAAGCGTCGCTCTCAGCCCCTCGGAAGCGCGCCAACAAGCTTGCCAGCGCCGCGACGAACGTTTCAAGCGTGCTCGAGGCTGTCAAGCGCGCTCGAGTCTGCCTGACAGCAGCGCTTCAGGAGCCGGCATCTCCGCGCACGTTCAAGAGGTGCACGTGGCCGTGCGCACACAGCGTGTGGAGCAGTCTGAGGCGAGCACTGGCGCACACGCGACGCCGAGGTGACGGCCCAGGTCGCTTGCGCGACGAGATCCGTGCGCGCGCGTCTCTGGCTTGGCTATGCGGGTTTTGGACAACAACAGGTAAGAAGCCCGACGATGGTGGTGCCCGCCAGCAGCCCATGTCCGCCGCTCCACGACCCTCGCAGCAACTCGCCCGACCCGGCAGCGGGTTCGTGGGCGTTTCCAGCGCGCGTCCACGCGTGCCTGCTCGCGTGCAAGCACGCGTGTAAGCGTTCCTGGGAGCGCTTCAGAAGCGTTTCTGGGGAGCTCCCCAAAGCTCTCCAGAAAAGATGTCCCGTCCCAGAGGTTCTTCGGTCTCAGGGTTTTGGACGCTGCCAAGTTCCGGGGCGCCAGAGAGCTAGTTGGCAAGAAAAATCTCGACGGACTTTTTGCTGACTTTTGATCGGTTGAACATTTTGTTCTCGAAATACATCGTAGAGCTAGATGAGTTCCGGCGCGGGGTGGAGCAAGTTGGCCCACCCGGCCGGAGCGGACAATGTGACAACTTTTTGGTGGGTTTGCGAATATTTGAAAGATATTTGACCATTTATTGTGAGGGGGCAGATTTTTTGCACCTGTGGACGACTATGAGGGCCTCTGCGTCTTAATATGAGCTCTCTAGGTGCATTTTTATTATGAAAACACTCGGCGCAACCAACTTAATGTCGACCTGAAAAAAATCATGTTTTCTCTTTTCCGAGAAATGCTTCCAGAAGCCCTCTCTTTTGATGCTGAGCACTCTTACGCGTGCAAGGAGCTCTACGAGGTTCCCGGCGGTGACCAGGTTCACTTTTGACCGCCGGCGCTAGTTCAACCATTCGTTAGAGCTCTAGTATTTTTTTTTGATCATATTCGATCGGGTAAATATTTCTGAAAAAAAGCATCGCGGCGGACCGGCTGTTTCGAGTCATCTTGATACGCGTTGTCGGTATTTTGTACTTTACTCGAGCTAGGGCAGCTACAGAGCTGATTCTCATAGAAATCGATTGCGAATCATCATGCGCGTTCGTCTGTTCCATCTAGAGGTCTGAACTCGGTCTGCTGCCCGAGCTAGGTCTGCGAAGCCATTCGTATTGTTCGAGTCATCTTCAGAGGTGCTGTCGATGTTCTGCACTTAACTCGGGCTGTAAGGGGGCTGCAGGGCTGGTAATCACAGGAATCGATTCGGAGACATCAGGCGCGTCCGCCTGTTCCATTCAGATGTCTCAACGCGGTCTGATACTCGAGATAGATTCGCGAAACTATTTGTACTGTTCGAGTGATATTGAGAGGTGCTGTCGATTTTCGCACGTAACTCGGGCTGTAGGAGAGCTATGGAGCTCGTGCGCACAGAAAACGATCCAGAAGCATGAGGGGCGTTTGGCTGTTGCATCGAAATCTGAAATCGTTTAGCCTAAAAAACTATTCGTTCTCTGCAATTTTTTCCGACATTATATACGCTCAGGAAGCTCTACGAGTCCCCCGGCGGTAAGGAAGGTTGACGGCTTACCGCCGGCGCCCAGTGGTCGGTTGAAAATTTTGTTCTCGAAATTCAACCATTCGTTAGAGCTCTAGTATTTTTTCCCGTGAGATTCGATTATTCCCGCCCGCCATCTTGATCTCAGCTCGATGGGGTACCTTTTACTGCCAAAAAGCGTCTAGGCGGGGTCGGCCGTTTCGAGTCATCTTGATACGCGCTCTCCGTACATTGGACTCAACTCGAGATACAGGACAGCTACAGAGCTGGTAAGCACACCTTGTCGATTCAGAATTATCAGGCGCGTTCGTACCTCGTAGAGCTTCGGCATCGATGAGCTAGAGGAATTCTGGCGCGGGGTGGAGCTAGTTGGTCGGCCCGACCAGAAAGGACAAAGTGACAACTTTTGCATGGTTTTGCGAATATTTGAAAGATATTTGACCATTTATTTTCAGAAAGGAGATTTTTACGCCGAGCATTGGCATATGAACTTTGTTCCCTCAGCAGATCAGCTCTCTGGAGCCAGTTTTAGTATTACTTGACTTCCCGGAACCGACTTCATGTTGACTCCAAAAAATCTCAATTTTACGTTTTTCTAGAAAAGCTCACAGGAGCTCTCCGCTTCGATCCTGGGCTTTCTTACGGGTGCAAGGAGCTCTACGAGGTTCACGGCAGTGACCAGGTTGACGGTTCACCGCCGGCGCCAGTTTGCTGCGTCCAGAGGTCTGAACTCGGTCTGCTAGCCGAGCTAGACCTGCAAACCTATTCGTATTATTCGAGTCATCTTTACAGGCGCTCTCGGTTTTGTGTAGTTAACTTGAGCTTTATGATAGCTACAGAGCTGATATTTACAGAATCCGATTCGAAATCATTAGTCGCGTTCGTCTGTTGAATCCAGAGCTCTGACATCGGTCTGCTGCCCGATCTAGAATTGCGAAACTTTTCGTATGGCTCGAGTCATCTTGAGAGGTGCTGTCGGTTTTCTGTACTTAACTCGGGCTGGAGGGGGGCTACAGTGTTGGCAGTCACAGAAATCGATTTGGAGACATGAGGCGCGTCCTTCTGTCAAATCCAGAGCTCGGAACTCGGTCTGCTGCCCGAACTAGGTCCACGAAACTATTAGTATTGTTCGTGTCATCCTGAGAGGTGCTGTCGGTTTTCTGCACTTAACTCGGGCTGTAGGGGGCTGCAGGGCTGATAATCACAGAAATCGATTCCGAGACATCAGACGCGTGCGCCTGTCGCATTGAGAGCTCTGAACTCGGTCTGATACCAAACTATTCGTATTGTTCGAGTCATCTTGAGAGGTGCTGTCGATTTTCGCGCGTAACTCGGGCTGTAGGAGAGCTGCAGCGCTCGTACAGAAGAAATCCAGAAGCATCGGGGGCGTTCGGCTGTTGCATCGAGAGGTTTGAAATCGCTTGGGCTGAAAAATTATTCGTTCTCTGTAATTGTTTCGACATTATATTGTCAGGAAGCTCTACGAGTCCCCCGGCGGTAAGAAAGGTTGACGGTTTACCGCCGGCGCCCATTCCAGGGTGGTGGAGAGCTAGTTGGCAAGAAAAATCTCGACGGACCTTTTGGTGACTTTTGGTCGGTTGAAAATTTTGTTCTCGAAATTCAACCATTCGTTAGAGCTCTAGTATTTTTTCCCGTGATATTCGATCTTATTTTCTCTCGCCATCTTGATCTCAGCTCGATCGGGTACCTTTCACTGCCAAAAAGCACACTGGCGGGATCGGCCGTTTCGAGTCATCTTGATACGCGCTCTCGGTATATTGGACTTCACTCGAGGTACAGGACAGCTACAGAGCTGGTAAGCACAGCTCATCGATTCAGAATGATCAGTCGCGTTCGTCCGCTGCATCCAGAGGTCTGAACTCGGTCTGCTGGCCGAGCCAGGTCCGCAAACCTATTCGTATTATTCGAGTCATCTTGACAGGCGTTCTTGGTTTTCTGTACTTAACTCGAGCTACAGGACAGCTACAGAGCTGATACTTACAGAAACCGATTCAGAATCATCAGTCGCAATTGTCTGTTCAATCGAGAGCTCTGAACTCGGTCTGCTGCCCGATCTAGTATCGCGGAATACCTCGTAGAGCTCTCATGGTAAGAGAGCTAGAGGAATTCGGCGACAGGGTGGAGCTAGTTGGCGAAATTTCGAAAAGCGACGCGATCATACCATCCGCGACCTGGCTCAGCCGATTCCGCAGCTCTAACCATTCGTTTGGGCTGATAATTGTGCAGAGCGAAACTTTGGATTACAGAAGTTGCCTTTCGAATTCTTAGCTCATTCCGTCGACAAATTCTTCTGAGCGAAGCCAGGAACCCGACCTCAGATTGACATAAACATTGAAAATTGAAGATTTGAAGAAAATCCTCTGCGACGTTCTCTGCTTCGATTCTGGGCACTCTTACGCGTGGAAGCAGCTCTACGAGGTTCCCGGCAGTGACCAGGTTGACGGTTCACCGCCGGCGCCAGTTTCGTATTGTTCGAGTCATCCTGAGAGGTGCTGTCGGTTTTCTGTACTTAATTCGGGCTGTAGGGCGGCTACAGTGCTGGTAGTCACAGGAATCGATTTGGAGACATCAGACGCGTCCGCCTGTCGAATCCAGAGCTCGGAACTCGGTCTGCTGCCCGAACTAGGTCCGCGAAATTTCGTATTGTTCGAGTCATCCTAAGAGGTGCTGTCGGTTTCCGGCACTGAACTTGGGCTGTAGGGTGGCTGCAGGGCTGGTAATCACAGGAATCGATTCGGAGACATCAGACGCGTCCGCCTGTCGCATTGAGAGGTCTCAACTCGGTCTGATACTCGAGCTAGGTTTTCCAAACTATTCGCATTATTCGTCATCTTGAGAGGTGCTGTCGATTGACGCACGTAACTCGGGCTGTGGAAGAGCCACAGAACTCGGACCATAAGCATCGGGGGCGTTTGGCTGTTGCATCGAGAGGTCTGAAATCACTTGGGCTGAAAAACTATTCGTTCTCTGCAATTTTTTTCGACATTATATATTGTCAGGAAGCTCTACGAGTCCCCCGGCGGTAAGAAAGGTTGACGGTTTACCGCCGGCGCCACAGTTTCTCTAGGTATCAGCTCTGTAGCTGTCGTATAGCTCGAGTTCAGCACAGAAAACCGAGAGCGCCTGTCAAGATGACTCGAATAATACGAATCGGATTGCGGACCTAGCTCGGCTAGCAGACCGTGTTCAGACCTCTGGGTGCAACAGACGAACGCGCCTGATGATTCTGAAACGATGAGGTGTGCTTACCAGCTCTGTAGCTGTCCTCTATTTCGAGTTAAATCCAATATACCGAGAGCGCGTATCAAGATGACTCGAAACGGCCGATCCCGCCAGTGTGCTTTTTGGCAATAAAAGGTACCCGATCGAGCTGAGATCGAGATGACGAGCGGGAATAAAATCGAATATCACGGGAAAAAATATTAGAGCTCAAACGAATTGAGGAATTCCGAGAACAATATTTTCAACCGACCAAAAGTCAACAAAAGGTCCGTCGAGATTTTTCTTGCGAACTAGCTGTCCAGCGCCCCGGAATTTCTCTTAAGCTTCCAGCAATAACTGGCGCCGGCGGTGAACCGTCAATCTGGTCACCGCCGGGAACCTCGTAGAGCTCCTTGCACGTAAGAGTGTTCAGCATCGAAGGAGAGGGCTTCTGGAAGCATTTCTCGAAAAAGAGAACACATGTTTTTTTTCAGGTCGACATAAAGTTGGTTTCGCCAAGTGTTTTGATAGTAGACGGGCACCTAGAGAGCTCATATTAAGACGCAGAGGCCCTCATAGTCGTGCACAGGTGCGAAAAATCTGCTTCCTCAAGATAAATGGTCAAATATCTTTCAAATATTCGCAAAACCACCCAAAAGTTGTGACATTGTCCGCCCCGGCCGGGTGGGCCAACTGGGCGCCGGCGGTAAACCGTCAACCTTTCTCCCCGCCGGGGGACTCGCAGAGCTTCCTGACAATATATAATGTGGAAAAAATTGCAGAGAACGAATAGTTTTTCAAACCAAGCGATTTCAGACCTCTCGATGCAACAGCCGAACGCCCCCGATGCTTCTGGATTGTCTTCTTTTCGAGCTCTCTAGCTCTCCTACTTACTCGGATAGCAGACCGAGTTCAGAGCTCTCGATGCAACAGACGAGCGCTCCTGATGCGTCTGGACCGGTTTCTGTGCGCACCAGCTCTGTAGCTCTCCTACAGCCCGAGTTACGTGCGAAAACCGACGGCACCTCTCAAGATGACTCGAACGGAAAGAATAGTTTCGCAGTCCTAGCTCGAGTAGCAGACCCAGTTCAGGCCTCTGGATGCAACGGACGAACGCGCCTGATCAGTCTGCATCGGTTTCTGTGCGTATCAGTTCTGCAGCTCCCCTAGAGATCGAGTAAAGTACAGAAATCCGACAGTCTCTGTCGAAATGACTCGAGGGATACGAATAGTTTTGCGGACTTAGCGAGTAGCAGAGCAAGTTCAAACCTCAGCATGCGACAGGCGGACGCGCGTGATGTCTACGAATCGGTTTATGTGATTACCAGCCCTGTAGCCCCCCTACAGCTCGAGTTAAGTACAGAAAACCGACAGCACCTCTCAAGATGACTCGAACAATACGAATAATTTGGCGGACCTAGCTCGAGCAGCAGACCGAGTTCAGACCTCTGGGTTCAACAGACAAGCGCGCCTGATGATTCTGAATTGGTTTCTGTAAGTATCAGCTCTGTAGCTCTTCTATAGCTCGAGTTATCTTGAGAAAACCGGCACCGCGTGTCAAGATCCCGAAACGGCCGATCCCGCCGCAGTGCTTTTTGACAGTAAGAGGTACCCGATCGAACTGATATTAAGACGGCGAGCGGGAATAGGATCGAATATCACGGGACAAAAATACTAGAGCTCTAACAAATGGTTCAATTCCGAGAACAAAATTTTCAACCGACCAACAGTCAGCAAAAGGTCCGTCGAGACTTTTCTTGCCAACTGGAGCCGGCGGTAAACCGTCGACCAGGTTACCGCCGGGAGCCTCGTAGAGCTCTTGTCTGCACGACGCTGGTTGGAGCACATGGGAAAGTTTTTCTTACGCGTGAGCTAAAGAACTTTACAAACTGGGCGCCGGCGGTCAACCGTCAACCTGGTTACCGCCGGAACACGTGAAGCAAGCTTAAGCGAGAACAAAAAAACTCTAAACAATCGATCGCATACAAATAGTTTTGCGGACTGTCTCGAGAAGCAGACTCTGTTCAGAGCTCTAGATGCTTTAGCCAAACGCCCTTGATGATTATGTATCGCTTTCTGTGCGTACCACCTCTGTAGCCGTGCTACAGCTAGAGTTAAGTGCAGAATACCGACAGCGCCTCTAAAGAGAACTTGAGAAATACGAATAGTGTTGTGGACCTAGCTCGACTAGCAGAACGAGTTGAGGCCTCTCGATGCAACAGACGCAAGCGCCTGGTGATACTGAATCAGTTTATGTGCGTACCAGTTCTGTAGCTCCCCTAAATCTTGCGTTGAGTACAGAAAACTGGCATCACTGGTGAAGATGACTGGAATAACACAAATAGTTTTACGGACCTAGCTCGAGTAGCAGACCGAGTTCAGGCCTCTGGATGCAACAGGCGAACGCGCCTGATCATTCTGAACCGGTTTCTGTAAGGATCAGCTCTGTAGCTCTCGGAATCTCGAATTAAGTACAGAAAACCGTGAACGCGTGTCAAGATGACTCGGAACGCAGTTGGTTACAGCAAGTCTTTTGATAGTAATATTGCAGCTACCACTACACGAGAAAAATACCGGTTCTCAAAATCAATTGTCAAATATCTTTCAAATCAAAGCAAAGCCGACCCAAGGTTATCACACTGTCTCTTTTGGTCGGGTCGGCCAACTAGCTCCACCCCGCGCCGGAATTCCTCTAGCTCATCGATGCCGAAGAGCTCTACGAGGTATTAGTTGGGTCGACCAACTAGCTCCACCCCGCGCCGGAATTCCTCTAGCTCATCGATGCCGAAGAGCTCTACGAGGTATATCTTTCAAATCAAAGCAAACCCGACCCAAGGTTATCACATTGTCTTTTTTGGTCGGGTCGGCCAACTAGCTCCACCCCGCGCCGGAATTCCTCTAGCTCATCGATGCCGAAGAGCTCTACGAGGTATTTTTGGACTGCCACCGTGAGGTCGTTCCCTGGCTTCGTTCGGGAGAATTTTTCGACGGAATGAACTAAGAATTTGTGAGGTAACTTCTGTAATGCCAAGCTTCGCTCTGCGCAAATAGCAGCCCAAACGAATTGTTAGATCTGCAAAATCGGCTGAGCCAGGCCGCGGAAGGTATGATCGCGTCCCTCTTCGACATTTCGCCAACTAGCTCCACCCTGTTGCCGAATTCCTTTAGCTCTTCTACCATCAGAGCTCTATGAGGCATTACGTTTTTGAGCTTTCACCAAAAGTCGGTTGATTCAAGTGGGGAACCGACAGCACCTCTCAGATCACTCGTACAATACGAATAGTTTCGCGGATATAGCTCGAGCGGCCGCAAAATCAGAAGGAAATCGTGAGGCGTGAAGCATTTAGACGCTTGGTTTGAGTCTGTTGTGAACGCAGACGCAAAACACGGATTCGTGCTCTGCTACTTCCTCCCAGCACAGCAATGGTATATCACTAGCCGCTTGAGATCAATCGGCTATCAGCTCGGCCTTAAAAACAATTCGTTCTCTGGTATTTTTTCGAACATAATACGTGGTCAGGAAGCTCTACGAGTCCCCTGGCGGTAAGAAAGGTTGACGGTGTACCGCCGGCGCCCAGTTGAATTTCGAGAAATCGAATTTAAACCGAGCAAACTTATGCAACAGTTCCGTCGAGATTTGATCCCAACTAGCTCGCCAGCGCGCCGGACTCGCTCTTCTAGCTTCGCCGCTAACGCTCTTAGAGTTCACATGCACGCGCGCTATAACCCACTATAGGTGCGAAAAGGCTGGTTTCTCAAAATAAATGCTCAATTATCTTTCAAATTTTCGCAAAAGCGACCAAAGGTTACCACATCTTTTTTTCTGGCCGGGTGGGGGGCTTACTAGGTGGTGGGCCAACTAGCTGTCCCCCGCGCCAGAATTCCTCTAGCTCATCCGTGCCGACGAGCTCTACGAGGTATAACTACATTTCTTCGAATATTTATCGCGTTACAGAGCGATCTCACATCCATGGTGTCTACGGGGAGATAATATCCGATCATTTTCCGTCGATCACCATGCAGCTCAGACAATGGCCTCCGGCTCGAATTATCCTCGAAAACGGTCGCAAGCACCCGAAGTTGCATTTTAATAATTACAGTTATTCAAACATTTCTTCCACCAGAGGCCCATGTCAGCCATCAGACTGGGCGCCGGCGGTAAACCGTCATTCTCTCTTACCGCCGGGGGACTCGTAGAGCTTCCTGACCATATAATATGTCCAAAGAATAGCAGAGAACGAATATTTTCCCAGCCGGAGCGCTGATAGTAGACTGAGCTCAGGCGTCTAGTGATATCCCATTGCTGTGCTGAACAGTTCTATAGCTCATACCTCGTAGAGCTCTTCGGCATCGATGAGCTAGAGGAATTCCGGCGCGGGGTGGAGCCAGTTGGACCACCGGGCCCGGGCGGACAAAGTGATAACTCTTGGTGGGTTATGCTAAGATTTGAAGGATATTTGACCATTTATTTTGAGAAAGCAGATTTTCACGCTGAGCATTTGCATATAAGCTTTACTCCGAGAGCAGCTCAGCTCTCCTGATGCATTTTCTTATGAGTTGACTTCCAGGAACCGAGCTAATATCAATATCGAAAAGATCGAAAAAATCAAGATTTTCAGCAAATCTTCATTTATTGTTCTTCTTCGATTCTGAGCACTCTCACTGGTACAAGGAGCTCTACGAGGTCCCCGGCGGTCCCCGGAGGCCCATCGACATGACGCTCATACCTGTCTTGAGGAACTTCGTCATAGATGTGACAGCGTTGGGGTCTCTCGGAGTACTATTGGGGCTTTTCCGATCGATGTGGGACTTCTTCTGCGAGCTCGAGCACGCTTGAGGGACGGAAAGGCCACAGGTCTGGATGGCATCTCAGCTTCCGTGCTCAAGGCCTTGCCGTGGGAAGCTCTTCGCCACGTCCTTGTCTGTTTCCAGAGGTTGTATGAGAGGCAGATTGTTTCACCACATGCATGGAGGCGTATCCTTGTCAGTTTTATGTTGAAAGGACCGAGGGCGCGTAGTTTCGATGAGACCCATGCTCTGGCTATGCTGTCGGTCTTTGGGAAATGCTTCAGTTGTTGTCTCACTATTCTTCTAGAATCCCACATCAAGACGGTTGCGCCGACGGGTTGTCAACTGTATGGTTTTGTTGTGGGCCATAAGTGTTATGAGGTTACCGCACCTTTGAAGCATCTTGCACGGCATGCTGTTCTTTGGAAGGAGGATGATTGCCACATCGTCAATTGCGACATCAAGCAAGCTTTTGATTATCTCACGGTTCGGTCGGCTGTCGAGTCCCTACTTGAATTGAATGTGGATCCCTCTCTGGTGTGCGCTATCTTTGAAGGGTATGCGCACACTGTTGCAGAACTTTCTTTCCAGCAGTGTACTGTTGAGGGCATCAGTTGGGGCACCTGTATACGTACGGGCTCCATGGAGGCTCCTGCACTATGGGTGGCGAAATCCTTGTGCATACTGGCGCCCATTGATACACGGTGGCGCGACCGTAGCTATGGGGTGCAGCTTTCTCCTGAAGCATCTGGGTTACTGGTCAATCACTGGCTCTGGGCCGACAACGTGATCTTGGTTGCATCCTGTCGGACAGATATGTTGGCCATGCTCACTGATCTGACCATTGCAATTCACCGACGCGGTTTCAGGTGGAAGGAGAGCTCCCTAGAATATCTTGCCTGTGGCTGTCCTGGACCTCCCAGTCCACTTCATATCACTGTGTCTCTAGGCGATGATGAGAAAGCTCACAATCCCAAGGACGAGGTCGGCAGGCCACAGGAGCATAAACACTTCTCTGAGCCTATTTCGTATACTATCCCGCAGGTTACTCAGACGATGGTGTTGGGCACATTGTTGGATATTGAGTTCTCTGATCATGCTGACATATCTCATCGACTGAAGAGGGCACGACAGCGTTTTTGGAATGATGCCGACTTCTATACGAGTGCTGTCATCCCCATGAGCCGAAAGTTTGCACGATACGACGCTCGGGTTCGCTCCTGCTTCCTTTGCGGTATCGAGGGTAGCCACATGTGACGCGAACAGTCTGACGATGATTCACCAGGTGGAGGGGAAGTTTCTCTCGGCGATGTGTCGCCGACGTAAAAGGATGACCGAGACGTGCGGAGACTATTGGAGTTCTCGGATCAGGCATGCACGCATGTTGATGCTCAATTCCTCTCGTCCTTCACTTGTCCAGCTTACCTTGTACCGGCAGTGGTTGTTTGCAAAGCATGTTGTTTGCACGGCTTTTGGTAATCTTGCTCAGCCCGATCGCGATGATCTCAGCCAGGGGATCTTATCTCGTGAACCTGAGTTGCCTCATGTACTATGTGATTCGCCTGTTCCTCCTACCCCTGCACCTGGACATAATCGTCGGAAGCTGATCTCTGGTATGTATCGTAACGTTCGCCAGCGTCGGGAAGATCCGTCCCAGACTTCGTCGCAGCTTGTTTCGGAGCCACCTCGTAAGCGAGCACGCCAAACTTTGGCACACAAGTGGGCCACCCCATCCATGCAGAGTGCCCTGTGTATGTTGCATGCGTCTGGGGAGTACACCGCGCATCCTGACATCATGGTGCGTGCTTCTGGTGTCCGTGGTAGTGCTCTCTCGCGTCGGCGACCGCATCGAGTTATGCAGAGTCTCCAGCCCTGGTTCACTGTGTTCGAGGTCTCGCAGGGCCCCCACTGGGATCTGAGTATGTGCTGGACGGAGTTAGGTTGGAAGACCTTCTTAGTGGACACGCTACAGCAGCTAAGCTTACCTAAGATATTGGAATTCTTCTTGATAAAAGATGCGATTTCAGGCACCCACTTGAAGGGGGAGGATGATAACAAAACGGAGGCTCAACAACAACGTGAAAACGATCGTGCTGCCAAAAGGATTGCTGTGCTGTATCAGGATGAGACTAACTTGAGGATCAACCCTGGATCTTTGGCCTTAGAACTGAGGGGGGATAGCCAGTGTGTGATACGTTGGCTGACGGGCAAAAACAGATGCTTGAATGAAACGTACAGCCAAACAATAGCTGCCATGCAAGATACTCTGTATTCCGTGTGTAAGCAGTGCCAGATCTACAGTCCTGAGGCGGGCCGTGATATCTGGAAATGGGTCTATCGGGAGGGGGGCGCGGAGGCGGACCGCGAGACACATGTGGCCAGAGAAGGGCAGACTACATCAGATGTGCGGTGGGATCTCGATACACTTTCTTCTATTCGTTCGGGTCAATATAGTGTACACGCGGTGAGAGGCTCTTTTGATGGTGGCAGATGTGAGTTAGGCACATCGTGCGGTTGGGTGATTGATATCTTTATCTCTGCTAATTTGCCTCCTGCTTCCCTCCCCCCTGGCCTTCCTCCCAAGCGTTGGCAGCTCGGAGTCGCCAAGCGTGCTTTTTTGCTCCCCTTCCCACTGTGCTGTCACCCAGGCGGAGCTTGCTGCATCTGAGAGTTCATTGTCGGGAGTTGTGGATTTGTGCACACGCATTTGTAGATAGCACGCGTCTTTTACAGCTTCGCTGCATAATCTTGCCGCTTTCATCTTTCAGCTTTGCTGCCTCTGTACAGCTTCGCTGTTAGTATTCTCTGTGTCCTGGCCTGCTCCCTTGAGCTCGAATCGGCCAGCGCAGACGCCGCAGACCAGGTTGACGGTTCACCGCCGGCGCCAGTCTGCAGCGTTTAGAAAATACCATTCGGGAGAAAATAGCAGAGTGCGAATCCGTGTTTGGCGCCTGCGCTCACAACAGACTCGAACCAAGCGTCTAGATGCTTCGCGCCTCTTGATGTCCTTCTGATTGTTCGGCCGAAGAGTTCAGTGACCATATTCACCATCATTTGGGAACAAATATCGGTCTAATAGGAATAGTTTTGTGAACCTAGCTCGGGTAGCAGACCGAGTTCAGGCCTCTCGATGCAACAGACGAACGCTCCCAGTGCTTCTGCATCAGTTTCTGTGCGTACCAGCTCTGTAGCTCTCCTACAGCCCGCATTCAATACAGAAAATGGACAACATCTGTCAAGATGACTGGAAGAATACGCACAGTTTCGCGGACCTAGCCCGAGTAGTGGACCCAGTTCAGACCTCTGGATGCAACAGACGAACGCTCCTAATGCTTCTGGATCGGTGTCTGTGCGCACCAGCTCTGTAGCTCTCCTACAGCCCGAATTCAATACAGAAAATGGACAACATCTGTCAAGATGACTCGAATAATTGCGGACCTAGCCCGGGTAGCAGACCCAGTTCAGACCTCTAGATGCAACAGACGAACGGGCCTGATGATTCCGAATCAGTTTCTGTGCGTATGAGCTCTCTAGCTCTCCTACAGCCCGAGTTACGTGCGAAAACGGACAGCACCTCTCAAGATGACCCGAACAGTACGAATAGTTTCGCGGACCTAGCTCGAGTAGTTGACCGAGTTCAGACCTCTGGATGCAACAGACGAACGCGCCTGATTATTCCGCGTCAGTTTCTGTGCGTATCAGCTCTGTAGCTTCCCTATAGCTCGAGCTAAGTACAGAAAACCGACAGTCCCTGTGGAGATGACTCGAGCAATGCGAATAGTTTTGCGGTAGCTCGAGTAGAAGACCGATTTCAGACCTCTGCATGCGACAGGCGGGCGCGCCTGATGCCTCCGAATTGGTTTCTGTAACTACCAGCCCTGTAGCCCCCCTACAGCCCGAGTTAAGTACAGAAAACCGACAACACCTCTCAAGATAACTCGAACAATGCAAATAGTTTCGCGGACCTAGCTCGAGCAGCAGACCGAGTTCATACCTCCTAGATGCAACAGACGAACGCGCCTGATGATTCTAAATTGGTTTCTGTAAGTATCAGCTCTGTAGCTGTCCTAGAGCTGGAGTTATGTACAGAAAACCGTCACCGCGTGTCAAGATGACCCGAAACGGCCGATCCCGCCTGTGTGCTTTTTGGCAGTACTATCTACCCGATCGAGCTGATATTAAGATGGCGAGCGGGAATAAGATCGAATATCAGGGGAAAAATATTAGAGCTCTAACGAATGGTTGAGTTTCGAGAACAAAATATTCAACCGACCAAAAGTCACCAAAAGGTCCGTCGAGATTTTTCTTGTCAACTAGCTCTCCAGCGCCCCGGAATTACTCTTAAGCTTCCAGAAACTAGCTAAGGGAAGCTCTGCGAGTTATGTCTAAATGAAGACACAATGGTCATGTCCTGTCGATTCGTGTGTATCAGAACTCTTGCGATGCCCTTTTCGAGTTATCTTTGAAAAACAGCCGCGAACAAACCAAGTTACATCATAAGGATTCAATGTTTCGAACATTTTTACATTATAGGTCAATCTCATCCCATCAAGTGTCTAAAGAAAGATACAGTTATTCATTTCCTGGCGATTTCTATGTATCACAGGTCTGGTAATGGCCTCTAGCTCGAGGTATCTGCGAAAAACCGTCGCAGGCGATCCAAGTTCATCTTAATTATTACAGGTTTCCGAAGATTCCTCATAGAACAGAACGATTTCAGCCCTTTGTAATCTGCAGAGACATGCATTCGATGATATACGATCGATTGGTATGCAAAGTATCTCTAGGTATGGCTTATAGCGAGTTATCTTCGATGAATCAGTATAACCATCTAAAACATCATTTCCTGAAGACAGTTCCGGGTAGTCAAATGACAGTAAAACTTCGGCAACCGAGCCGAGCCTCTGTCAGAACAAAGCTTTCCTATCACTGCTGGAAGCAAAAATCAGCTCTTTGAATAGGACCGGTCAAATGTGCTTCAAATCATCTGAAAAGCGGCCTCGGGTCATCACATTGTCCGTTCTTGTCGGGTCGGCCAACTAGCTCCACCCTGCCGCCGCATTCGTCTTAGCTCTTGCCGAAGAGCTCTACGAGGTACTGGCGCCGGCGGTCAACCCTCAACCTGGTCACCGCCGGGAACCTCGTAGAGCGCCTTCGACGCGTAAGAGTGCTCAGATTGAAAGCAGACAGCTTCTTGGAGCATTTCTGGAAAAACGTAGAATTTCTATTTTTCAGTGTCAACGTGATGTCGTTTTCTCCAAATGTTTGGCTAGTAGAACTCTCTCCAGAGGGCTGAGCTGCTCGCAGGATGGAGTTTAGAGACTAATGCTCGGAGTAAAAATCTGCTGTCTCGAAATAAATGGTCAAATATCTTTGAAATCTAAGCAAAATCGGCCGAAAGTTACCACATCTTCTTTTCTGGTCGGGTCGGCCAACTGGCGCTTGCGGTGAAGTCAACCTAGTCAGCGCCGGGAGCCTCGTAGAGCTCCTTGGACGCGTGAGAGTGCTCAGAATCGACGCCCAGAGGTTATGGGAGCATTTCTTGAAAAAGGTAAAAAATTACATTATTCGGTGTCAATCTGATCTCCGTTCCTCCAAATATTTCGATATTAAAAATTGCCCGGGAGAGCTCAGCTTCTGGCAGAAAAAAGTTTAGATACCAATGCTGGACGTAGAAATCTTCTATCTCATGAATGGTCAAATATCTTTCTAATTTTAGCTAAACCGACCCAAAGTCGTCACATTGTCCGCCCGGGCCGGGTGGGTCAACTGGGCGCCGGCGGTAAACCGTCAACCTTTCTTACCGCCGGGGGACTCGGAGAGCTTCCTTGCCATGTATTATGTCCAAAGGATTGGCAGAGAACGATCAACCTCAGCACTGATAGCAGACTCTCAGGCTTCTAGATATATTTCACTATTGCCCAGAGCTCTAGATGCAACAGACGCACGCGCCTGATGATGCTGCATCGATTGATGTAAGTACGAGCTCTGTAGCTCTCCTACATTTCGAGTTAAGTACAGAAAATCGACAGCATCTGTCAAGACGACTCGAAGAATGCGAATAGTTTCGCCGAGCTAGCTCGAGTAGCAGACCCAGTTAGGCGCTCTGGATGCAACAGATGAACGCGCCTGATGATTTTGAATAGGTCTCTGTAAGTATGAGCTCTGTAGCTGTCCACAGCTCGAGTTAAGTGCAGAAAACCGACAGCACCTGTCAAGATGACTCGAATAATACGAATAGATTCGCGGACCGAGCTCGAGTAGCAGACCGAGTTCAGACCTCTGGATGCGACAGATGAACGCGCCTGATAATTTTGAATTGGTTTCTGTAAGTATCAGCTCGGTAGCTGTCCTACAGCTCGAGTTAAGTACAGAAAACCGACAGCACCTCGCCAGATGACTCGAATAATAAGAATAGTTTCGCGGACCTAGCTCGAGTAGCAGACCCGGTTCAGGCCTCTAGATTCAACAGACGAACGCGCCTGATGATTCTGAGTCGGTTTCTGTAAGTATCAGCCCTGTAGCTTTCCTAAATCTCGAGTTAAGTACAAAAATCCGTGATCGCGTATCAAGATAACTCAAAACGGCCGATCCCGCCTGTGTGCTTTTTGGCAGTAGTATCCCTACCCGATCGACCAGAGATTCAGACGGCGAGCGGGAATAAGATCGAATATCATGGGAAAAAATATTAGAGCTCTAATGAATTGTTGAATCTCGAGAACAAAATTTGCAACCGAGCAAAAGTCAGGAAAAGGTCCATCGAGATTTTTCTTCCCTAGTAAATCGCCAGCGCCCCGGAATTACTCTTAAGCTTCCAACAACTAGCTAAGGGAAGCTCTACGAGTTATGCTTCCGCATCAGTTTCTGTGCGTACCAGCTCTGTAGCTCTCCTACATCCCGAATTCAATTCAGAAAATGGACAACATCTGTCAATATGACTCGAAGAATACGAATAGTTTTGCGGACCTAGCCCGAGTAGCAGACCCAGTTCAGACCTCTGGATGCAACAGACGAGCGGGCCTGATGATTCCGAATCAGGTGTCTGTGCGTATGAGCTCTGTAGCTCTCCTACAGCCCGAGTTTCGTGCGAAAACAGACAGCACCTCTCAAGATGACTCGAACGATACGAATAGTTTCGCGGAGCTAGCTCGAGTAGCAGACCAAGTTCAGACCTCTGGATGCAACAGACGAACGCGCCTGATCAGTCTGCATCGGTTTCTGTGCGTATCAGTTCTGTAGCTCCCTTAGAGCTCGAGTTAAGTACAGAAAACCGACAGTCCCTGTCGAGATGACCCGAGCGATGCGAATAGTTTTGCAGACCTAGCTCGAGTAGCGTACCGATTTCAGACCTCTGCATGCGACAGGCGGACGCGCCTGATGTCTCCGAATCGGTTTCTGCAATAACCAGCCCTGTAGCCACCCTACAGCCCGAGTTGAGTACAGAAAACCGACAGCACCTCTCAAGATGACTCGAACAATACGAATAGTTTCGCGGACGTAGCTCGGGCAGCAGACCGAGTTCAGACCTCTGGATGCAACAGACGAACGCGCCTGATGATTCGGAATCGGTTTCTGTAAGTATCAGCTCTGTAGCTGTCCTACAGCTCGAGTTAAGTACAACAAACCCGAGAACGCGTGTCAAGATGACTCGAAACGGCCGACCCCGCCTGGACGCTTTTTGGCAGTACTATCTACCCGATCGACCAGAGATTGAGACGGCGAGCGGGAATAAGATCGAATACCATGGGAAAGAATACTAGAGCTCTAACGAATTGTTGAATTTCGACAAAAAAATTCAACCGACCAAAAGTCATCAAAAGGTCCGTCGAGATTTTTCTTGCCAACTGTCACCGCCGGGAACCTCGTAGAGCTCCTCGCACGTGTAAAAGTGCCTAGATTCAAAACAGACAGCTTATCGGAGCATTTCTAAGGAAACGTCGAATTTACATTTTTCGGTGTGAACTTGATGTCGGTTGCTCTTAATTGTTCGATAGTAAAACTGGCTCTAGAGAGCTGAGCTGCTTTGGGGACAAATTTTATATGCCAATGCTCGGCGTAAAAATCTGTTTTCTCAAAATGAATTCTCAAATATCTTTGAAATACTAGCAAAACCGATCAAAAGTTATCACTTTGTCTCTTCTGGTCCGGTCGACCAACTAGCTCCACCCGGCGCTGGAATTCCTCTAGCTCATCGACTGTGAGCCGGCGGTGAACCGTTAACCAGGTTACCGCCGGGAGCCTCGTAGAGCTCTTTCCTCGCACGGCGCTGCTCGGAACACGTGAGGGTAGCTTTCTTACATGTGAGCTAAAAACTCGAAGGAATAAGAATAAGTTTTTTTAGTTATCATCCAAAGACGGTTGCTTCAAGTGTTTTTGATAGTAATACTGCAGCTACGGACCTGAGGATTTCACTGGCGCGCGCGGCATAACCCACTACAGGTGCGAAAAATACCGTTTCTTGAAACGAATGTTCAAATATCTCACAACTGGGAGCCGGCGGTAAACCGTCAACCAGGTTACCGCCGGGAGCCTCGTAGAGCTCTTTCCCTTGCGCGGCGCTGCTCGGACACATGAAAGAGCTTCATCGAGCGTTAGCTAAAAACTCGAAACTTGGCAGTAATATGTACCAGATCGACCTGATATTAAGATGGCGAGCGGGAGTGACTGTCGATATTTTTTTGCCAACTAGCCCCTCAGCGCGCCGGAATTGTTCTCTAGCTTCGCCGCTTCGCTCTTGCGGAATCTCTACGAGTCATTCTTCTTAGCTCATCTCGTCGAAGAGCTCCGCGAGGTACTGGGGGCCGGCGGTGAACCGTCAACCAGGTTACCGCCGGGGCCCTTGTAGAGCTGAACACGCAGATCAGCGCCCAAAAAACGAGCAGAGAGCGTTTTCGAATATCTTCCTGAAAACTCGCATAATTTATTTTGTCACAATTTTATACGACGTCGGTTCCCACAAGTGTTCTAAGAGTACTACTGCAGCTACGGACCTGAGAATTTAACTGGCAGACACGGCTCACTACAGGTGCGAAGAATACCGGTTCTCAAAACGAATGGTCAAATCTGTCGCAATCTTCGAAAAACCGACGCCAGGTCGTCGCACTGCCCGCCCGGGCCGGGTGGCCAACAAGCTTCGCCCCGCGCCGGAATTCCGAGCTTATCGACGCCGAAGAGCTAGCTCTACGAGGCATGAAAGGAAAGAGGAGGACAAGAAGGAATAGGAAGAGGAGGAGAAGCAGGAGGAGGAGGAAGAGGGGAGAGGGGGGAAAAGGATGAAGGAGAAGGGGGGAAAGAGGGGGGGAAGAGGGGAAAGAGGGGAGAAGCAGACTGGGAGCCGGCGGTAAACCGTCAACCTTGGTTTCCGCTGGGAACTCGTAGAGCTTCCTCGATATGCGTGAATGGAAGGCGGACGCTGCAATCTCGCACTCCGCGCGCGAGGAGAAGGAGGAAGAGAAGGAGCAGGAGGAGAAGGAGGAGAAGGAGCAGATCAATAAGAAAGAGGAGGAGCAGAAGGGGGAGAAGGAAGAGGGAGGAGGACGAGGAGCAGGAGTACGAGTAGTTTTGTTGATTCCAGCTCTGGCAGCAGACCGATTTCAAACATGTAGATACCTGCAACGAGCGTTCCTGATGATTTTCGTCCAATCGCTGTGCCGAGCAGTTCTGATCTCATCTGCAGCTCGAGCTACATCAGGAAAGGCATCGTCATCTCTGAAAATAATACTAGAGTGCGAATAGTTTTTCGGTTCCAACTCTGGGAGCAGACCGAGTTCGGGCATCTAGATACTTGAGACTAGCACTTCTGATGATTCCCTTTCGATTCCTCTGCCAAACAGCTCTGTAGCTCATCTGCAACTCGAGTTATCTTAAGAAAGTCATCATAATCTTTGTAGGAAACTAGCAGGGTACGACTAGTTTTTCGAACCCAGCTCTGGTAGCAGACCGAGTTCGAGCATCTAGATATTCAAGACTAGCGCTTCTGAGGATTCTCTTTCGAGTTCTGGTCCGGACAGCTTTCTAGCTCATCTGCAGAGCGAGTTGCATCAAGAAACTCATCATTTTTTTCTACATTTTTTATTTTACATTTTTGATTTCAAACATAGCAGAGTACGAACAGTTTTTCCGACACAGCTCTGGTGGGAAACCGAGTTCGGGCACCTAGATCGGAGGTTTGGGGGTGAGATCGAAGTGGAACGGAGAGCCCCCCTACCGGGAAATCGATTTCGGTTTCGTGTTCGTGCGTGCCGTGCGTGCGGGCGAGGCGAAGCTGCGTGGGCGGGCGAGAGGAAAGTCTCCTGTGGCTGAGGCGCGGCCGGACCAAATGATTCTCCACCGGGGCGCGGGGCCGCGCGGTGTCCCGCAGGTGTCCCGGTGGTGTCCTCTGTGGCTGAGGCGCGGCCGCACCAGATGATTCTCCACCGGGGCGCGGGGCCGCGCGGTGCCCCGCCGGTGTCCCGGTGGTTTCCCGTCGGTGTCCCGATAACGATGTTGATGATGATTATGGTGATGGTGATGATGATGATGGTGATGATGATGATGTTGATAATGTCGATGATGATGATGATGATGATGATGATGATGATGATGATGATGATGATGATGTTCATGTTGATGTTGATGATGATGATGATGATGATGATGATGATGATGATGATGATGATGACGACGTCGATTTGTGAGATCGATTGTGATCGGAGGTTGGGGGGTGAGATCGAAGTGGAACGGAGAGCCCCCCTATCGGGAAATCGACTTCGGTTTCGTGTTCGTGCGTGCCGTGCGTGCGGGCGAGGCCCCGTGCACCCACCAGTACAGGCTAGGCTTTGCCAGCCGCTCTCTCCGAGGGCGCCCCGTTCCTTCGGGCGGCCGCGCGGGCTCGCCGCCGCGGCTGGAAGCGAATCGAAAAACTGGGGCGTCTGAGCCCGTGGAGTTCGGCCGTCTACATAAAAAGGGACACGCCGACAGGACGCCGGCGCGGGCCCCTGGGAGGGGTTCCGGTTCCGTTTTGAGGTTGGCGCCGAGGTTCGGTCGAGGTTTCCTGGCCCTCGGAGGCCCTGCTCGCCACCGCGGCTGGAAGCGAATCGAAAAACTGGTGCGTCTCGGCCCCTGGAGTTGGGCCGTCGGCATAAAAAGGGATACGCCGACAGGATGCCAGCGCGGGCCCCTGGAGTCGTCGTTCGCCATCGCTGTTGGAGTCGGCTTCGGTACGTCCCTGCAGGTTCCCTTGGGAACTCCTGAATCGTTCCCGGGGCCTTGTTGTATCATGATGCTGTGCTGTATGCTGTGCCGGCGTTGACGCCGTCAGACCGCAGCCCATCACGGTTCTGTGTTCGGAGAGTTCCCGCGGACCTTTGGCCGGTCCCGCGGCCATGGCCGCCGCCGCCCGCAAGCTCAGACATGCGCTGCCTGTGTCCCAGGGCCAGGCTTTGCCAGCCCCAGGGACAGAGGCACCCTACGCGGGCTCGCGCAGACTCGCGCAACGATACGAGTACAAGGGCACTTCCTTTTCGGGCATTGTGGAACTCCATCCTCAGCGCCTGCTGACTCGGGAGGGGTTCAAGACGAACTTGCTGGCAGCACCAGGCGTGCTGAAGGTCTCTGTGCTTCCAAAGATGTTTGTGGCCACTCCGCGTTTGGGTTGGCCATTTGGGATTTCGGGGGTCTTCGGGGGCCTCCTTGGGAGGGGCCATCTTGAGCCATCTCCGGTTCGCTTGAACCGTAGTGGAGGCCATATGGGGATTCCCCGGGAATGCTTACGAGGGTGACCCTCAGGTCGTGGACAAGAGCTCCAAGAGCTCGCAGGGCAACCGAGGCGACCACGTCTTCGAGCAGAACCTGGAAGTCCACCTGCACCGCGAGCCCCATGTAGCTCTGGAGTTCGAGATCACGCGGAACAGCCACATGAAGCACATGGAGGGGCGCCCTTACACTGAGACAGCGATGTTCAAGGACCCCCCCAAACGGCATCACGCGGCGGCGTGGCGCGTGCTCTTGCACGCCGTCAAGGGCCGGGAGCTCCTTCCACAGCATGCCCGCGACTACTGCAAGAGCTGCCTGACGAGACACGGTACCTGGGAAGACGACGTGCTCCCAGAGGGCCTGGAGGGGATCCCGCTTGAGCCAAGCTTTGCCAGTCCTGCGGGGTCTTCCAGCTCTCCGACGCAGGCACCAGGCCTTCCAACAGCGCCAGGCCTTGCCAGCTCTCCGACGCAGGCACCGAGTCGCAAGCCAACGTTCCCGTATCCTTTCCAGAACGCTCCCGCGATGCCCGGGGGCCAGGCGACCGCCTCTGCGGCGCGGGTGGAACCCTGCCCCACCGAGTCGGCCTCAATGAGTCAGGGTGGCCGCGGGGTTCCGCTTGAGCCAGACTTTGCCAGTTCTGCGGGGGTGGAAGCTTCAATAAATCAGGGCGGCGCGACGGGGCCTCCTGCCAAGAAGAGTAAAGCGGCGCCCGGGGGTGCCGCGATCGCCCCTGCGGCGCAGGTGAGCGGAGGGGCGCGTCAGGCCTCCTGCCCGGAGGGCCTCAACTACTGCGTGGCTGGGGTCACGGAGCTGAGAGCGTTCGAGCGGGACGGGAACATTGCACGTTGGTCAAGGCCCAGGACCTACTGCTCAAGGGGATCGAGCGCATCTCGGACGTCTTGCCTGAGGGGCGCGATTTGGACGGCACCGAGTACGAGACGCTATGTGCGGAGTTCAACCGCTTCGTGGAGATCGCGGAGGATGCGCGCGTGCGCATGCGGACCGAGTTGGAGGCGTTAAGGAGGCCAGCGGGCGGGGAGCAAGCGTTGGCAGGCGAAGCCCAGGGGTCGGGTCCAGGCTTTGCCAGCCCGGCGACCCAGGGGCAGAAGAACGAGGACAAGGCGGATGCGGAGAAGACGCCGCCAGGGTTCGACCCCGAAGCCGATTGGACAGAGGATGCGGCGGACGTGCACCAGTTCGACATCACGGCTGACCTGCGCGAGGAGCTGGCCGAGAAGCCCGATGGGGGCCCGGCCGCCGCCCGTGAGTCCAGGGAGGTCCGCGCTGCACTCGGCGCCGAAGTTCTTCCCATCCCGGTTTTTCTGAGGCTTCTGCAGGGCCAGCCGATGGCCAGCAACGCCGCCCTGGACGATGTTCGTGCTATGAAGAGTCGCGGTGTGAAGCACGTGCGGTGCCGAGTCATCGATGAGCCCGGCGATCCCGAGGTGCAGGACAACATCGACAGGATGCACCGAGAGGCCTGGGAAAGCACGAGGAGCGTCGGAGGACATGTGCCCGTGGCCTGGACACGCGGGACATGTTCTTGGGCCGCGAACTGGTGTACGTCAAGCTGGGCAGTGCCGGCGCGGTGCCCATGACTCCGAACGAGTTTTTGAATGCGGCGTCTAAGAGGTCTCTCTGCGTCAAGGATCTGTCGCGGCCACCTCCAAACACGCAGGCACGGGAGGGCCGCTTGCGCATGCTCGCGCTGCGGGAGCATTACCAGACGTTGTTCAAGGAGCTCCCGGATAAGGCAGCGCAGAAGTTTTCGCCGAACCAGCTGGGGGACGACGACGGACCATCGAAAGCGCTGGTGGGTTTGGTCAATCACCACTCTGGCTAGGTGGTGGAGCTGGACGGGTGCAGAACGCAGTGGTGCCTTCGCAAGGTCGCACCAGGCATTGCCAGTGCCGCGCAATTCGAGAATCCAGAATTCTGGTGCGTGCAAGGTGGTTACACCGTGGGACGACGCCCGGAGGGGCGGTGCGAGTACGGCCGGAGCGGGTCCAAGCTCTTCGCCAAAGCCGTCGACGCACAGGCCCAGCGCGAAGCCGCCGCCGTGAACGAGGGCGAGGACATCAACCCACAGGTCTACATGCCCGCCTGGGCTGGAGCAGGGTATGCGTTCCGTGCGAGGCGGTCGAGACGCGCGAGTGGTGTCGGCAGAGCCCCGTCACGACGCTGGGGGAGCTCTTCTGGGACCTGGGCCGGACGCACACGGCCAAGGCCATCTACGCCTTCTACAGGGCGCTCCGGCTGGTCGCGTTGAAGAGGGACAAGAACAGTTCCACCATGGCGAGCAGTGCGCCAGGCTTCGCCAGCGCATCTCGGCCAGCCGGGTCGGCAGCTGCTTTCGGCTTCACAGGGTCCGACCTCCAGGCGCCCCGCATCCGCGCAGATTACTCGTGCCCGGCGACCGACCGCGAGGTGCTCGTGGAGGACTACATAGAGGCGGTGGGCTTGTCCACAGCGTACGTCAGCTCCAAGACCAAGCAAGAGTTGCTGGACGAGGCTGTGAAGTGCGTGACGTTGGTGTTGCTTCGGGACATGCGCCCGCCGTGGCTGGATCACGTGTTCCCCCAGGCCTTGCCAGGGGATGGCTTGTTGTCCAAGTTCACCAGACCGTCTTTCCTCTACTGGGACGCCAGCTTCCTCGACATGCTTTTCGGCACCGCTCTGGGAAGCGATCTCAGCGACCAAGCGGTCAGCGTCGACTACCAGCTGGCGGGTGTCATCGCGCGCCCCCTGTATAAGTGCACGCAGATCGTCGACGCCAGCGCCGGAGCAGCGTGCATGAACGTCGCGTCGATGTCAAGGCTTTTGCGGGACACCGCGGGTTGGGGCCACTACACGTGCAAGGAGTGTGCTGATAGGAAACAGGGCGCCGATGAGACGCCGGGCTTTCCCAGTGTTGCCCTTCGGGCCCTGTGCTTGTGCCCCGCGGTGTTCGGGCCGGATGGCGAGCCCACGCCGCTTCGCGCGATGACGCCCCATCGCCTTTTCGCGCGCGCGCCTCCGGAGAATTGGGGGTGGGGCGTCGAGCGAGTCCAGCGCCGCGTGGTGACCCAGGCGAACCCCGCGATATCCACGGCCACGCCGACATGGTACACTTACAACGCGGAGGAGAGCCAGGCCATTTGGATCGCATCCAGTGCGTACAAGGCCACGCCGCCGAGCAAGACGTGAATGGAATGGGGGCACTGGCTGCGCCAGGCTTTGCCGGCGCTTGCAGGCTCCTGCATCGTGAAGGATATAGTTTTTGATTTCGCGTAGGCTGCGCCAGGCTTTGCCGGCGCTTGCCAGGCTGTGCGTAGGCTGCGCGTAGGCTTCGCCAGCGACCCCTGGAGTTGGGCCGTCTACATAAAAAGAGATGCGCCGACAGGACGCCGGCGCGGGCCCCTGGGAGGGGTTCCGGTCCCGTTTTGAGATTGGCGCCGAGGTTAGGTCGAGGTTTCCTGGCCCTCGGAGGCCCTGCTCGCCGCCGCGGCTGGAAGCGAATCGGAAAACTGGTGCGTCTGGGCCCCTGGAGTTGGTCCGTCTACATAAAAAGGGATACGCCGACAGGACGCCGTCGCCGTCGCTGTCGCAGCAGTTCTCATCAATTGCATTTGCACCATGTGCAACCCGACAAAGGGAGGGAGAGGAGCCTCAGCAGGCCTCCGAGAACAAAAATCTCCACTGGCATCGTCAGGACAACAATCACCACTGTTGCCGATTGCTCGGCCCCTCCCCCCCCCCAACCTCCTTATCACCCGCAGGGTGGTCGTATAGGTACTTGAGGCTAGCGCTTCTGATGATTTCTTTTTCTTCGATTGCTCTGCCAAACAGCTCTGTAGCTCATCTGAAGCTCGAATTACCTCAAGAAATTCATCATCATCTCTAAACACATAGCAGAGCACGAACAGTTTTTCGGACCCAGCTCTGGTGGCCGACCGAGTTCAGGCATCTAGATACTTGAGACTAGCGCGTCTGATGATTCTCTTTCGATTGCTGTGCCGAACAGCTCTGTAGCTCATCTGAAGCTCAAGGTACATCCAAAAACTCATCATCATCTCCAAACAATAGCAGAGTACGAAAAACTAGAATTCAGACATCTAGATACTTGAGACTAGCGCGCGCGCCTGGTGATTCAAGATGGATTAGGTGTGCCTGCCAGCTCTGTTTATCTACTTCAGCTCGAGTTGAGTTCCGAAAGCCGACAGCACCTACCAAGATGACACTAAGCAACCGATCCCGCCTGGATGTTTTTTGGCAGTAGTATGTACCCGATCGACCTGAGATCAAGATGGCGAGCGGGAGTGAGATCGAATATGAGGAGAAAAAATATTAGAGCTCAAGCGAATTTTCAAATTTTTTCAGATCGAACTTAGACAGCAAAATTATCCAAAACTTCCGTCGAGATTTTTCTGCCAACTAGCCCCCCAGCGCGCCGGAATTACTCTGTAGCTTCGCCGCTTCGCTCTTGCGGAAGCTCTACGATTCACTGATCAGCCCATCCCGCCCACCTGCTTTTTGACAGTAATATGTACCCGATCGACCTGATATTAAGATAGCGAGCAGGAATAACGTCGCATATGAGGAGAACAAATACTAGAGCTCTAACACATTTTCACACTTCGGGAAATCCGCTTTAAATCGAGCAAAATTATGCAACACTTCCGTCGATATGTTTTTGCCAACTAGCCCCAGCGCGCCGGAATTACTCTCTAGCTTCGCCGCTTCGGTCTTGGGGCAGCTCTACGAGTCATTGCTCTCTAGCTTTGCCGCTTCGCTCTTAGGGGAGCTCTACGAGTCACTCTCTAGCCGCCGCTTGGCTGTTAGGGAAGCTCTACGAGTCGAGGTTTGCTGCGCCGGTATTCGGTCACATCGGGGGTGTTATCTTCAGCAATCTTGCGAGCACCAAGGTCTGAAGTACTAAATCCAACAATCCGAGAGACGACAGGACTCATGTCCCTGCCCTCCTGCTCCTCCGACTCCTTTTTAATTTCCACAAACGTGCTCTCATCCTTGGAAGTCATGCTGGGGGCCGGCGGTGAACCGTCAACCTTGGTTGCCGCCCGGAACTCGTAGAGCTCCTCGATATGCGTGAATGGAACGCGGACGCGGCAATCTCGCATTCCGCGCGCGAGGAGAAAGAGGAAGAGAAGGAGCCGGACGAAAAGGAGGAGAAGGAGCAGATGAAGAGGAAAGAGGAGGAGGAGAAGGAGAAGGAAGAGGACGAGGAGCAGGAGTACGAATAGTTTTTTTGCTTCCAGCTCTGGTAGCAGAACGAATTCAAACATGTAAATGCTTGCAACGAGCGCTCCTGATGATCTTCGTCCAATTGCTGTGCCGAACAGTTCTGCTCTCATCTGCAGGTCGAGCTACATCAAGGAAGTCGTCGTCATGTCTGAGATAATATTACGGAGTACGAATAGTTTTCCCGTTCCAGCTCTGGGAGCAGACCGACTTCGGGCATCTAGATACTTCAGACTAGCGCTTCTGATGATTTCCTTTCGATTGCTCTACCAAACAGCTCTGTAGCTCATCTGCAGCTCGAGTTATCTCAAGCAAGACATCATAATCTTTTCAACAACTAGCAGAGTACGAATAGTTTGTCGAGCCCAGCTCTTGTAGCCGACCGAGTTCGGGCATCTAGATGCTCGAGACTAGCGCTTCTGAGGATTCCCTTTCGATTCCTGTGCCGAACAGCTCTCTAGCTCATCTGCAGAGCGAGTTGCAGCGAGAAATTCATCATCATCTCTAACATTTGCAGAGTACGAATAGTTTTTCGGACCCAGCTCTGGTAGGAAACCGAGTCCGGGCATCTAGATACTGAAGACTAGCGCGTCTGACGATTCTCTTCTGATTGCTGCGCTGAGCAGCTCTGTAGCTCATCTGAAGCTCAAGTTACATCGAGAAACTCATCATCATTACCCCAAAATGGCAGAGTATAGTTTTTCGGACCCAGCTCTGGTAGCACACCGAGTTCGGACATCTAGATACTTGAGACTAGCGCGCCTGATGATTCTAGATGAATTAGGTGTGCCTGCCAACTCTGTTTATCTACTACAGCTCGCGTTGAGTTCAGAAAACCGACAGCACATACCAGGAAACCGCATGCGACCTCTCCCACTGGGGCCATCGGCGGAGCTCCCTATGGGGCCACGAAGCGCTGCCCTGGGGGAGCCGCGATTCCCCCCACTGGAGCCATCGGCGGAGCTCCCTATGGGGCCTCGAAGCGCTGTTCTGGGTGGGGGAACCGCATGCGCCCCCCCCACTGGGGCCTTCGGTGGAGCTCCCTCTGGGGCCACGAAACGCTGTCCTCGGTGGGGGATCCGCATGCGACCCCCCGCTGGGACCGTCGGCGGAGCTTCCTAAGGGGCCACGAAACGCTGCTCTGGGTGGGGGAACCGCATGCGGCCCCCCCACTGGGGCCTGTGGAGATCTCGGGACCACGAAGCGCTGCTCTGGGGGGGGGAACTGCATGCGACTCCCCACTGGGGCTTCGGTAGAGCTCCCTATGGGTCTACAAAACGTGTGGGAGGTGTGCCGATGGCAGACGCAAGGAGGGGGAGGAGGGGGGGAGAAAACAGAAAAACTGAGACACCGTGTCTTCAAAACCGAAAACCACAGGATGGTAGTGTTCGTACTAGGCCAAAACTGGGAGCCGGCGGGAAACCGTCAACCAGGTTACCGCCAGGACCCTCGTAGAGCTCTTGACACGCGAAGTAGGCTGAGGATACGACGAGAAAACAGACTTGAATGTCAGGTGGAAACTCGAGACATGCATTTTCTCGATATTAGAAGAAACTTGCACGCCACGTACTTTCATAGGAATAGAACAGCTACAGGCGCAAGAATCCGACAGCCTGGCGCGCCATAAGCCAACACTCCAGATAAAGCTAGGGCCACGTAGCTTGCTGCTGCCTTGAGTTCAGTTTAGAAAACCAGTATCATTTAGAAAAATGCAATGCCACGGCCGAGGGTCCTCCCAATTCTCCAGAGCTGTGCTGCAGCCACAGCCCTGAGATTTTCACCACTGAGCGCGGCCTAATCCACTACGGGGAATAAAAAAAACGAAGTATCTAAAACGATGGTTGAATATCTCACAATGTTCGTCCAACCGACCCAAACTTCACACATTGTCCCCCCGGCCACTCAGCTCCACCCCGCGCCGGAATCTCTCAAGCTCATCGATGCCGAGGAACTCTACGAGGTACTCGAGCTGCAGACGAGAGAGCCGGCGGTAAACCGTCAACCAGGTTACTGCCGGGGTCATCGTAGGGCTCTTGACGCGCGGAGTAGTGCTCAGAATGCGCCGAGAAAGCTTGCTTGCAAATCAGCTTAAAAACTCGAAAATGTTTTTTTCGGTTTCTAAACGAAGTTGATTCCGCCAAGTGTTTCGATGGCAATGCTACGCCTACTGACCTGAGAATTCGATAGCCCGACGCGCCATCATCTACTGCTACAGGTGCAACAGATACTGGAGCTGTGTAGCTTGCTACCTGCTTGAGTAAAGTTCACGAAGCCCAAGATCATCTGGAAAAATGCATGCGAAGGGGGGCTCGGGCTCGGGCTCGGGCTCGGGCTCGGGCTCGGGCTCGGGCTCGAGCTCGGGCTCAGGCTCGGGCTCGGGCTCGGGGTCGCTTGGACTCGGGCCTGGGCTCGGGCCTCGGGCTCGGGCTCGGGCTCGGGCCCGACGGCCGACGGCCGACGGCTGCTCCAAAGTTTCGAGAGCTGTGCTGCAGCCACAGCCCTGGGAAATGCACCACGAAGCGCGTCATGACCGACTGCAGGGAACAAGGATCTGGACTCTTAAAACGAAATGTCAGATCTCTCAGAATCTTCACAAAAACCGACCCCAGGTTGTCACCTTGTCCGCCTTGGCCGGGTCGGCCAACTAGCTCCACCCCGCGCCGGAATTCCTCTGGCTCATCGATGCCGAAGAGCTCCACGAGGTAGAACCTACCGAGCAGTTCGGCAGATCGATCGGGAGGTAATCATCAAACACTTCAGTTGCAAGTTTCTGGATGCCCGAACTCGGTCTGCTACCCGAGCTGGAACCAAAAAACTATTCAGACGCTTCTAATTTTTCAAGAGATGATGGTGATGTTCTGAGCTTAAATCGATCTGCAGATGAGCTTCCTGTTGGGCTGTCGTGATCTTGGACGGTCGTGAGCCTCTCTTGGAGGCCTCTTGAGCCGTCTTGGGGGGGATCTTTGAAGCTTCTTGGGCCGTCTTTGAGCGTTGGGAAGACGAAAAGGCGAGGAAGCCAAACAACTTCCAAAACCCAATCGGAATCCATGGCCTTGGCGCTCTGAGGCTTCGTGGACGTTCATTAGGATCTTGTTGGATGCTTTTCGAGGGCTTCTTGAAGACTCTCGGAGTCGTTCTCGAGACTCTTGGGGCTCCTTTCGGGCCCCTCGTCCCCTGTCCGGGCCCCTTAGGGGCCCCCCCAAGCCTCCAGGAGGCCTCTTGGAGCGGAAGGCCCGGACCCTTGGTCCGTGGCCTTCATGTTGGGCCTGGAGCCCTCTTGGGGTCCTTTTGGACCGTCTTGGGCGCCTCTTGGGCTGTTGTGGGGCCCTCTTGGGCGCTCTTCAGACTCTCTTGGAGGCCCGCCCGGGCCGGGTAGTCCCGCGCCGGAGTTCCTCTAGCTCATCGACGCTGAAGAGCTCTACGAGGAACTTCCGTCGGGATTTCTCGGGCCAACTAGCCCGCCAGCGCGCCGGAATTACTCTCTATCTTCGCTGCTTCTTAGGGAAGCTCTACGAGTCACTAGCTGCATCCCGCGCCGGAATTCCTCTAGCTCACCGATGCCAAAGAGCTCTACCAGGTACTATTCGCACAGTGAACATTTTTCGAGAGATGATGTGTGTTTCCCCAATCAATTCGAGCTGCAGGCCAGCTACGGAGCTGCGTACGATGCACACCGGTCGACAGGAAGTGACTCGTCGAGCTTCTCTAAGAGCGAAGCGGCGAAGCTAGAGAGTAATTCCGGCGCTGATGATAGTGGTGATGATGATGACGGTGATCATGACCGTGAGGATGATGCTGCTGATGCCGATGCTGCTGGTGATAATGCTGATCTTGCTGCTGATGATGATGATGATGATGATGATGATGATGATGATGATGTTGATGTTGCGAATGATGATGCTGATGCTGATGATGGGAATGATAAGGATACTGTTGATAGTGGTAATACTGCTTGTGCTGACGAAGATGATGAGGATGCTAATGATGATGATGATGATGATGATGATGATGGTGATGGTGATGGTGATGGTGATGGTGATGATGCTGATGATCATGATGTTCATGC
Source organism: Prorocentrum cordatum (assembly GCA_963575745.1). Lineage (NCBI taxonomy): Eukaryota > Dinophyceae > Prorocentrales > Prorocentraceae > Prorocentrum > Prorocentrum cordatum. The sequence goes on from CAUYUJ010014708.1 coordinate 96,459, forward strand.
TGATGTTGATGCTGCTGATGATGACGATGATGATGATAATGACGATGCTGATGAGGCTGGTGATGATGACGACGATGCTGCTGTTTAGTTCATAATGATAACTGGGATGATTATCGTGATGATGAAGCTCATGCTGCTGCTGATTATTATCATGATTATGATGATGCTGATGATGATGATGATGATGAGAAGGATTATTATGATGATGATGATGATGATGATGATGATGATGATGATGATGATGATGATGATGATGATGATGATGATGATGATGATGATGATGATGATGATGATGATGACGATGATGATGATGATGATGATGATGATGATGATGATGATGATGATGATGATGATGATGATGATGATGAGGAATGAGGATGAGGATGAGGATGAGGATGAGGATGAGGATGAGGATGATGATGACAGAAACCATTTTCAGGATGTTTCGAACGTCTTGCTAGTTTCAGCTCCTAAGGGGCTCCCAGGGGTGTTTCACGACCTCCGTGCGCGCCAAAATGACAGGAAGATCGGTTTCCCTGTTTGCATGCCCAGCATTCTCCGCTGTCGCAGCAGATTTTGCGATGTCTGAGCGAGGCGCTCATTTTCGCATCGAACGGGGGCCTGATTTTGAGAATGTCTCGATCGGTTTGCCTGTTTCGGTGGCCAGACTCGTTCGCTCAGATTCTTCCCAGAATGCCACAGGAGGCTCCAGCAGGCTCCAGGAGGCCCCAGGATGCCACAGGAGGTCCCAGGACCTGGGAAAGATCCGTGCCCGCGAGTCTAGCCACCCAAACAAGCAAACCGATCGAAACATCCTGAGAATATGGCCCCAACTTGGGGCCACCATGTGCGTTTCGCTCGAGACATCCTCAACATTTACTCCAAAAGCTGAGGATGTCGGGCATGCAAACAGGCAAACCGCCTCAAACATCCCCGCCATTTTGGCGCGAACGGAAGCCGCGCAATACCCCCTGGCAGCTTGGGGGCGCTGACATCCGCGCGTCGCTCGAGACACCGACAGAGTCTGCTTTGAGTGCAGACGAGCCTGGCCCCCAAAACACGCAAACCGCTCGAGACATCCTGGCCATTTGGACCCCTGGGGTGCGAACACCAGCGCCTCGCACGAGACATCAATTTTCATCAGCACCATCACCATCTGCAACATTATCGTCGCCATGATACTCTTATCGTCATCATTCTGCATCATCATACTCTAAGTGCATCCTCATACTCAGAGTAATATGAGGAAGATAACGAGGAGGTGAGGAGGACCGCGCGATCGGTATTTATTCACTGTGTGGAACTCCCCATGTGCGCATCTATTCGCATAGACCTGTCCGCCGCGAGTGTCTAGGCGCAAGACATTTCGAATGTAAACGGGCTTGAGTTGTGACGGTCTGTCCGTGAATTTCACTGCGAATAGATTGGAGCGTGAAACAAGTCTCAGTAGTACGAGCGCGTCTCTGCGCACGAGCCTGGGGCCTCCTGATGCCTCCTGGGGCTTCTTGGGGCCTCCTGGAGCCTCTTGCGACCTCCTTGGGGGCCTCTCGGGGCTTCCTGTGGCCTCCCAAAGCCTCCCGGGGCCTCGCGCGTCCCCCTGGGGCCTCCTGGAGTTCCCTGGGACCTCAGAGGGGGGATTCGCGCCCAGGAGATGCCCAGTCTATAGGAACAGACGCACCTAAAACATTGCGGAGTGGAGCCGCAGGAAAAGGGCAATATATATATATATATATAGAAACACACGTAAAACATCAAGGACTCGCGCCCCAGGGGAGGCCCAATATATAGGAACATGTGTGAAAACTTCAGGATTGGATACACAGTAGAAGGACAACATGTATATCAACATACTCATAATTTCAAGGATGCGCGCTTCAGGTGAGGCCCAATCTATAAGAGCATACGTAAACACACATGGGATTGGAGCCACTTCGCTCCTGGGGCCTCTCGGGGACTCCCGTTGCCTTCCGGGGCCTCCTGGAGCCTCCTGGCGCTTCCTGCGGCATCCTGGGGCCTCCTGGAGTTTCCTGGGGCCTCCTGGAGCCTCTTGGGACATCCTGTGGCCTCTAGAGTCTTCCCGTGGCCTCCCGATGCCTCCTGGGACCTCCCGTTGCCTTCTTGTGCTTCCTGGAGCCTGCTGGATCCTCCTGCGGCATCCTGGTGAAGATTCGCGCCCGCGAGTCTGGCCACCAGACCAAGCAAATCGATCGAGCATCCTCGAAATCTGCCCCTTTGGAGGGCGAAAATGGGTGCTTCGCTCGAGACATCCTCCAAATATGTTCCGACAGCGGAGGATGTTGGCCATGCAAACAGGCAAACCGCTCGAGACATCCCCGCCGCCGCACCCCCCCCTAGGAGTGCTGAAACCAGCCAGCCGGTTGAGACAGTCTCAGAATTTGTTCCGCCATCATCATCATCATCATAATCATCATCATCATCATCATCATCATCATCATCATCATCATCATCATCATCATCATCATCATCATCATCATCATCAGCATCATCATCATCATGAGCATCATGACCATGACCATGATGATCATCATCATCAGCAGCAGCAGCAGCTGCATCATCATCCTCATAATGGTCATCACCATCACCACCATCACCAGCAGTATCATCACCATCATCACATCCTAACATCACATAACCTACCATATAATAACATAACGTATTTTATCAAACCATATCATAACATATCATAGCGTTTCATGACATACCATATCATACGTATCGTCATCATTCTGCATCATCATACTCTGAGTGCATCAGCATATTCTGAATGGGATGCGGAAGAGAAGGAGGAGGAGGGGAGGAGAAGGAGGAGGAGGAGGAGGAGGAGGAGGAGGAGGAGGAGGAGGAGGAGGAGGAGGAGTGAGGTCCCAGGCGTCTCAGTAATTGTTCACTGCGTGGAGCTCCCCATGTGTGCATGCGACCTGTCCGCCGTGAGTGTCTAGGCGCAAGAGCTTTCGAATGTAAACGAGCTTGGGTTTGAGTTGTGACGGTCTGGTCATGAATCTAACCGCGAATGAATTGGGGTGTGAATAAGTCTCAATAGTGAGAGCGCGTCTCTGCGCATGAGCCTGGGGCCTCCGGGAGCCTCCTGAACCCTCCCGGGGCCTCCCAGGGCCTCTTGCTTGGGGTTTCCTGTGGCCGCCTGAGGCCTCATGGAACCTCGCGCGGCCTCCTGGGGCCTCCTCGAGCCTCCTGGGACCTCCCAGGCAGGAATCGTGCCCCAACGAGGCCCAATCTACAGGAACAGACGCACATAAAGGGCAAAAGATAGGCACACGCGTAAAACACCAAGGATTCGCGCCCCAGAAGATGCCCCAAATGGAAGGACATGCGTAAAACATCTAGGACTGGATACACAGGAGAAGGACCAACGTGTAACATCAAAGAATCGTGCTCCAGGTGAGGCCCAATCTGTAGGAGCACGCGTGAACACACGTGGGATTGGAGCCACTCCCGTGACCTTCCTGTTCCTCGGGCCTCTCGGGGCCTCCTCTTGCTGCTGTCCTGGCGCCTCCCGGTGCCTC
>CAUYUJ010014708.1:105000-120218 GCA_963575745.1 Prorocentrum cordatum
GGGGTCATCGGGGCTCTCGGGCAGCCTAATCCCAGTGCGCATGCAGTTCTGTGCACGTGCTGCAGCTCGAAATCGTTGAGCGGACGAAGGGAAGGCGGGTGGATGGGAGCCTGGAAGGCGGGCAGGCAGGGAGGGAGGGCTGGATGAAGGAAAGGCGCGAGGAAAAAAGGGGAGGAGAAGGAGGCGGTATGAGGGAGAGAACATCTCAGGGGGAGGAGGAGGGAGGAGGGAAAGGGAGGAAAAGGGACGGAGGGATATACATATATATATATATATATATATAGAGAGAGAGAGAGAGAGAGAGAGAGAGAGAGGGATATAGCATCAAGGACTTCGCCTTCTGCCGCTGAGCCTCCCTTTCTATCACAAGTATCACCGCCATATCGGGATATCTGGGCACCGTCTTGAAGCAAAATGGGAGCTGGTGATCAACAAGACAAATTGATATTTTGAAGTTCTTTTTGAACCTTCTGTTGTCACTTTCAAGGATGTTCTCAGTGTTTTGTGCTGGAGGCTTACTTGCTTATGACCATATGGGGCAAAACGTCGCGGTTGGGACTGTCTTCAGGTTCTTGGCATCCTTTGCTATTTTCGAGGATTCGGGGCTTCGGGTCCAGTGCCGCATTATCAGGCGGGAGGCGAACCGCGCCCGCCGGCCCCTCCGCGCACATCCAAACACGAAACATTTGCGCGTGTCTGCCCTGGAGAGGGGGTAGCGCTTCTGGACAGTTTGGGAAGGGTGGCTCCGTCGTTTCGTGAGCGCGAGCCATTCGTAACTTACAGAAATGAGCGCGGCCTCGGGGGGCACGATTTCGCGGCAGATGACGAGGGATGATAGCCTAAATGGCCTTCGGCCCATGCCGCCACCGTGCCGGGTTGTGGGTCAGAGTCCTCAGGGTTGCTTCTTCAGGTCTCTTGGGAGCGCTCTTGGGGGCCTCTTTGGGGCAGTTGTGGGGCTTCTTTGGGGCCTCTGGGGGCCTCTTTGGAGCCTCTTGGGGACCTCGCATGGCTTCCTGTGGGCCTCTTTGCGGCCTCTTGGTGGCTCTTGGAGGCCTCTTGGAGTCCTCTCGGGGTTTCCTTGGGGCCCTCTCGGGGCCGAGAGCTCGAACTGGTCATTCGGGTCCCCCGTCGGGGCCCCCTCTTGGAGCTGCCTGGGGGGCCTCTTGGGCCGTCTTTGGCGACTCTTGGGTCCCTTTTCAGGGCCGTTTTAGGACCCCGCTTGAAGGCCTGTTGGGGTCGCTTTGGGGCGATCGTCGGGGCCTCGTGTCGTGCCAGAGCGTCGGGAAGGCGAAGAGGCGAGACCGCCCGAATCTGCCAAACATCACAGAACACTTTACTCCAGACTTCGTCATAAAAGGGAGGGGGTCTGGACCCTCCAAGACAAGCCATTTCAGACCCCCCCCGTGGGAGAACCCTCCAAAACATCGTCCCCAGACCCTCCCAGGCCCTCCAAGATAGCCTGGAAGAGCCCCCCCCCGAAATGAGACCCCCTCCCTTTATTACGAAACCTGGAGGATGCTTTTGCTTGTTGGGAGGCCTCTCGGGGGCGTCTTGCCTGGGGGGCCTCTTCGGCCGTCGGGCGGCCACCTCGGGCGCCCCGCACCGATCGCTCGACGCCTCGGGGACCCTCCTCGGCTCGGGGGCGGCAAAGGGGGAGGAGGAGGAGGAGGAGGAGGAGGAGGAGGAGGAGGAGGAGGAGGAGGAGGAGGAGGAGGAGGAGGAGGAGGAGGAGGAGGAGGAGGAGGAGGAGGAGGAGGAGGAGAGGAGGAGGAGGAGGAGGAGGAGGAGGAGGAGGAGGAGGAGGAGGAGGAGGAGGAGGAGGAGGAGGAGGAGGAGGAGGAGGAGGAGGAGGAGGAGAGGAGGAGGAGGAGGAGGAGGAGGAGGAGGAGGAGGAGGAGGAGGAGGAGGAGGAGGAGGAGGAGGAGGAGAGAGGAGGAGGAGGAGGAGGAGGAGGAGGAGGAGGAGGAGGAGGAGGAGGAGGGGGAGGGGGAGGAGGGGGATGAGGAGGGAGGAGGGAGGAGGAGGAGGAGGAGAGGGGAGGAGAGAGGAGGAGGAGGAGGAGGAGGAGGAGGAGGAGGGAGGAGGAGGAGGAGGAGGAGGAGGAGGAGGAGGCGGAGGAGGAGGAGGGTGATGAGGGGGGGGATGGATGTCATGGCGTGGGGCACGATTATTCCTCAGAGCTCATGGCGCCTCTTCTCATTTCATTACGTCCCTGGCCCCCCCGCTGGGCCGCGCACATGCCGCCGGTCATGATCTGCACCCCCCCCTCCTGGACACCCCCCTCTTCGCCGCTCCCGATCGGCCGTCTTTGGGGCCTCCTGGGGTCCCGTTGGCCCGTCTCGGGGCGCTCTTGAAGTCCCAACACTCGGGCAGCGTTCAGGACCGTCCAGGATTGCCTGGGAAACCGGGAGCTTGGGCCCTTCAGGCCACAAGCCCTTTACCTCGCAGAGCTGCGTGAGCCTTGGGACACTGCAACAAGGGCCGAGGGCACAGTGGGGATTCACACAGGGATTTTGACCTCGGGAGCGCTACTGCGTCGTGACTTGCTAGGTGTGCTGACCTCGGAAGCGCGAGCGCGATGTAATTTGTGAAGGATGGTGGACTCGGGAGCACTGGATGGTAGCCTCGGAAGCGAGGGGGCATCGTAATTTACGAGGCGTTGCGGCCTCGGGGAGCGCGACTCTGGTGTGCCTTACAACGGGTTGTAGCCTCGGGAATTGCGAGCGCCGGCATCTACAAAGCATTGTGCCCTCGGGGGCGCGACTGCGTCGCAACCTGCAATGGACGATGGGCTCGGGAACGCGAACTTTTGACATACCTTCCTAGGGGTTGTAGCCTCGGAGCGCCAAAGCGTCGTGATCCATGAGGTGTTGTAGCTTCGGGGCTCGCGAACGTGTTATGATCAACATGGGGTTGTAGCCCTCCGCAACGACCGTGCCACGACTTTGAGTGCTTAGGGGGGCGTCCTGGAGGCATCTTTCGCCGTCACGGGGCTCTCTTCGGACAGCCTCGGGGCCGTGGTGCGTCGTCTTGGGTCTCTTTCGCACTCTCTGGATGCTCTTTTGGTTCATTTTCATCAGATTTCCGGCCCTCTTGGGCTGTTTCGAAACCCTGGAGGACGAAACAACGAGCACCCAATGACATTACAAGTGTAAGCAGCACGCGTTTTGTGCGTTTGGAGGGCCTCTTGGCTTTCTTGTTTGGGCCGTCTCCAGACGTCTGGGGCGTGCATGGGGCCGGTTTGGGCTCTCGCCGAGCTGTCTGGCCGCCCACCTGAACGCTTTGGCCTGGGCCTTGACGTCCAGGAGGTTCAGAATGCCGAAGAGCCGTCCTGCAGGAGCGTCCAGGGGTTCCGGAAGGCCGACATTCGTTTGTGTGTTGGTGGGTCTCGTGACGGTGGGCCCCCCCCCTGTTTAAATTGTATATGTTTATTTGTACATATGCACCTCTAGGTATGTGTATCTACGCATATGTTGAGAGAGAGAGAGAGAGAGATAGAGACATCTTGATACAACGTATACATAGAGACAACAACACACTCACATTCTGCGTACATGTGTGGTAACTATATGTGCGTATGTTTCTCTATGTATATGTATATGTGTATATATATATAACTATGTAGTTCTGTCGCCCCGTAGCTCGCCTCCTATGTATATATCTCACCTCCTCTGTTAGCTCTTCTCTTCCCATCTCTCTCTCTCTCTCTCCCTTGTTTGTTCTCTCTCTCTCTCTCTTTCTTTCCCTTCTATCCTTACTATCCTCCTTCTCCCCCACTCTCTATTTCTTTCCTTAACCCCTTCCTCCTCTTTCTCCTCCTCTCGCCTTCTCAATTTTTGTAAGTTGTTTGGTATAAACACATATGGGAATCTCTAGTTTTACTCATCCATGGCAGACTTTTTTTGTTCTATTTGTTTCTCGTGTGCAGGGGAGGCTTTTCAATTCTTGTCGTGCTTAACTACCCTTTCCTTCCCGCGGCGCCCGCCGCCCGTCCCGAGACCACAGAACAACGGGGAACACATGAACAATAGTAAAAGCAACCGGCCCTGTACAGAAACACATTGGAACAACAATTCAGCCCCCGAGGGCGGGTCGAGGAAAACGATGAAACATTGTACATTCTCCTCCAGATTACAAAGAACTCTTTGTTGTGGCGGCTTCCCTACGGGATACCTTTTGTGGCGGGTTACAGCGGATTCCTCTTGTTGCGGATTACGAAAGGATTCCTTTGGTGGCTCCCCCCTCCTCCTCCTCTTTCTCGTCCTCCTCCTCCTCCTCCTCCTCCTTCTCTCGCCTCCTCGAAGTTGTTCCCAACCCTCCTGCGTTGGGTTCTCGTTTTGAATCGGGTACTGTGTTCTCCTCTCCTCCCTTCTTCCCCTCCTGCCTCCTGCCTCCTACTTCCTGTATCCTCTTACTTCGCTTCCTGCTTTCTTCTCTCTGTCAGCCTGCTTGCGTTGCAGGCCCCTCGTGACTCTGCCTCTCTCGTGGGCCGCTGGGAGCTGACGTCGTGTCGTCGCATGTTCCTTCGTGCGAGCGCAAGGCAAGGAGCGCTCGTTCGATTCCCGTCTCTTCCAGCTTGCTCGCCCAGTCGCCGTGGCTGTTGCCGCTGCCGTTGCCGTTCCTTTGTGCTGTCGTTGCCAGGGGCGCTCCCATCGCATCTGCCACTTGCCTACCTGCAGTTTTTGCCGAGGCAGTCGTTTTCCTGATGCTCTTCTTGGGCCTGTAGGGGCCCTTGTCCTCCGGGGGACCGTGATAAAAAGCAGCCTTGGAGCAACCTAGCGAGAATGCGGTGGCCTCGGCCGCACTATGCACGCCCCGAATTTCACACTGAGAGGGGCCCCGCCAGAACCCCCTGCCATGCGCCCCCCAGCCCTCCAGGACAGCCGATCCAGATCCCCCCCCCAAGTCAGAGCCCCTTTGTTGTGATACCTGGAGCGTCATGTTCTCGCGTCGTGGGCAGATGTGCGCGGACACGCGTCCGCGAGCAAGCATGCTCGGTGCACGCCCCGAGCCACTGTCAGTCGACACCTCGCGTGCGGACGAAGTGGTTCTCATTGTTCGATTCTTTCCGGCCGCCCTCTCTGATGCGTGAAGGTGGTATGTGCAGCTACCACTGCCGTTTACGCCGAAGAGGAGGAAAAGGCGGGCTTGCTCTCTTGAGTTTTGCTTCATGATGACCGCATGCCGTCTGAGCCACTCGATCCGCACAGGGCTCGGTTGGCCTGCTCGCGCCCTTCTGCACACCGGCATCTTGCACAAGTCGGCAGGTCGCATCTCGCCCTCGCATGGCGCCCGTGCGCCCGAGCATTTCGCGCCACGCGCCAAGACAAGCGCGCCGACACCGCAGACGTACCCTGTCCCCCCCTGCGGATGCCACAAACGCGCCTGGACATCGAGGCCCCCTCCGCCCCTCCCTGCCGAGGCCAGCGCCCCCTCTCACCCCGACGCCGTGCACAGGCACCGCGAGACCCTCTCGTGCACCGCGTGGCCCCTCCCCCCAAGGCCCCGCAGTCGCGCAAAGGGGGATCTCCACCGGGTTTCTCGCACGCTCTGCTCTGGCAGGGCCCCGCGCGGGTTTCTGCTCCTGCTTCTGTGGGCGGGGGAGGGAGGCGACGCTGCTGGGCACGCGAAGGGGCTGGGGTGGCCGTGGCGCTGGCGGAGGAGGGCCGGAGGGGCGACGGGCGGGCCACGGGCAGCGCAGGGGTTGCCCCTCAGCGCCCAGGGGCGCTGTGCCCGCGGTCGGGCGCATCCCTTGGGTGCAGCGCAGGGCGGGGGGGGGAAATGGGCTCCGGGGGGGGGGGCGGATGCATGGACCCCAGTCGCCCATTCATCGCCGATTTGGGGCCCGCTTGCCCACCCCGCCAAGGAACGTGCGGATTCCCAGGCAGGGGGCTTGTCGCCGACCTAGCGACGATGTGCTGCCGATTGCAGCTCGATGCCCCAGCCTCTGAGCCAGTCCCACTGTCACGTTCCTCATCAGGCTTGGCAGGGCGACCCCAGGATCTTCTGAGCCCACTCTTTCATTGAGCTCCTCCGTCGCTGAGCGGGCCCGGCATCGAGCCCGCTCGGCGACCGAAGGGCCCCAAACTCCCACCACGCCGGCAGTTTCGCGGTCGGCGCAGCCGAGGGCGACGGGCATTGCCCTTGGTCGGGCGCAGAACCGCAGGCGCGCGTCCCGCCTGGGGGAGCGTGCTGCAGGCTGCCGGGCACGGCCGCAGCGGCGCCTCGGCAGTGCTTGCGTGCGTGAGAGTGGGGGCGGGGAGCAGGAGAGGATGGCGATGTCAGGTAGGACGCGTGAGCGGCCAAGAAGCCAGCCGTGGGCCAGCTAGCCCTCAGCCTCGAGGCCGGAGGCACTGCCAGTTCCTGCCTTGGAGGCCGGCTCGAGCGCCCTCTCTGCTTCGGAGAGGAGGCGAGCACCAAAGACTTCTGCCGAAGAGAAGTCGGCCTCGGCCAAACCGAGAGCGCCCAGCGCGCGGGCCCTGGGGTCGGCGGGCGCGGGCCCCGCGCTCCGCGCTGAAATGAGGGGGGGCACCGTAGCGGGGAAGAGCGCGGCTGGAGCGTGGGGAGTGCCGCCGGGCGTTGAGGAATCGGGAGGGCAAGCTTCAGAAACGGTCAGGCCCAAGGCTGAAGCGCAACCGCCTCTCGTGGCGATTCATGGTGCAAATGGCGCGCATGGCCAGCCCACGACCGTGACGCGCAGAGGGCAACCGAGGCGCGCAGACGCGCGAGCAATGCACCTCGCACCGGAGATCGTGCAACCTCCTCCTCCTCCTGCTCCTCCTCGTCCTCGTCCTCCTCCTCGTCCTCCTCCCCCTCCTCCTCCTCCCCCTCCTCCTCCTCCTCCTCCTCCTCCTCCTCCTCCTCCTCCTCCTCCTCCTCCTCCTCCTCCTCTGGCGCTGCTCAGTCTTGCCTGCGCCCCCCCGCTCAACTCGGTAGGGTTGTGTAAGGGTATGGTTCTCTAATTTTCCTCCTCGTTGCGCCCCGACGGTCTCTGCAGCTTCTCGGTCCGAAGTTTGCCACGCTTGCCCCCCGCTCCCTTTCCGCGCGCGCGCGCGGCCAGGGCGCCAAGGGCTTGCGGTGCCATCGCCGCGCAGGTTGTCCTCCCTCACCTACGCGGCGGTCCTCGGGTCTTTTACCCTTCGCGGTTTGGTTATTTTTCCAGGCTGCCTACGACCGCGCCGCTGCGAGCCCGGCGACTGCCTTCTGCCAGCGGCGGTGCGTGCAGCAGCCGCGCACTGCAACCGATGTGCCGTCCAAGGCACGGTTCTGACTTGGCTTGACTTGGTTTAGGGTCGCTCGGGGCTGCCCCTGTGCCCCGTCCGTCTTGAGCTATCGGGCGGGGCCGACCGTCCGCATCAGGCGGCGGTCGCCCGGGGCAGGCAGGCCCCGCGGCCCCCTGCCTGTCGTGGCCCTTGGTCCCTGCTCGTCCCGTCAGCTGCTCGCGCCTCGGCGGGCGGGGCAGGCGGCGGCCCGGTCCGACTCCTGCCGTGTGCAGGCATCTCCAGCCCGCGGGGCGGGCTCGAGGAGCTGTAGGCTGTCGGGCCGTTCGCGCTCATGGCTGTGAGTCGACCCTCGGGTCGCCCCGACCCTTGGGGTAGGTGGCCCTCTGCGCCCACCTCGCCATCGACGGCGCAAAACTCCTCTCCCTCCTCCGCCTTCCCCCCCGTGGACTGGGGCGGAGGAGCAGGAGGCTCGTCTGAGGAGAGGAGTAGGAGGAGGAGGAGCGCACACGCGGATGCACCACGCCTTGCACCGTGGCGCAGTACGAGGCTTCGCCTCAGACGTTCGAGGCACTGCTACGCTCAGCTCTTGCGCTCTCCCCCCGAGAGTTTCAGCCACCGCGACAGGGACCAGTCTCGCGGGCGCACCACTGACTGCTGGCTCTGAGGCACTCTCCGCTGGCGCGCTCCTGGCGACAGGCACAAGGGCCGACGGCGCGAAGAAAATTGCGCTCGGGATTGAGGAGTCGGAGTTGGTGGGCCCTCCTGGCCTCCGCCTTCTCCTCCCCGCTACTCTCCCTCCCGACACGGCGTCGTCTGGGTCCACTTGCCTGTCTGGGCAGCGTAGCCCTTGTGGGGCGCCGTTAGGCGCGCGCCCCCTCTTTTGGCCTTTGGGGCGCAGGGGGTGCACCCTCCAGACGTCGCCCACTTCGAGAGGCCTCGGCCCACGACGCTGCCTCGGGCCCCGCTTGGCGGCCCCTGGTGGGGCCCAGGTCGGGCGTCTCCCTTCGCCGCCCAGCCTCGCCAGGTGGGGGGTCGCCTTCCTTCCTGGCCATTCGCCGGTTGTCGAACTCGGGAAAGGCGGGGTCTTGGCTCGATCGGCGGCCGCGGGCGACTTGCTTCACGCGGTGCCTCCTACGCCTGCTCGGGCGGCGGAAGGCACGGCCCCAGGCGGAGTTGAGTTGGTAGGTATGCGGCGCTACTGCGATGCTGCGACGCTGCGACGGCCCCACAGAGAGTGCATCGTACCGCTTTGCCAGCTGCCGCCGCGGCTTGCAAGCTCGCAGAGCAGCCCGATGACCACCTCGCCCTCGCGCGCTGACTTCCGGCCCGCTCCAGGGATGGAGCCGCCTTTGCTCGGCCGCCGGGCGGCTGGGCGCCGCCGATCTCGTCCTCGCGCTCTCCTCCCCGGGCCACCTCTTCCTGCGCCTTTACCTCCTCCTCTTCCTCCCCCTCGTCATCCGCCTCCTCCTCCTCCTCCGTCAGCTTCTCCTCCTCTTCTTCCTCCTCTTCTCCTCCGGCTGCCTGCGCTGCCTCCGCTGGCCGCGCCCTCCTCTGCCTCCTCGCCTGCCCCGTGTTCGCGTTGTCGCCTGGCGCGCGCCTGCCTCGCTCCCTTCTCCTCCTCCTCCTCCGCCTCCTCCTTCTCCTCCTCCTCCTCCTCCTCCTCCTGCTCCTCCTCCTTGTCCTCTGCCTCCTCCTCCTGCTCCTTCTCCTCCTCCTCCTCCTCCTCCTCCTCCTCCTCCTCTTCTTCCTCCTCCCTCCTCGCCCTCCTCTCTCGTCCTACTCTTCCTCCTCTTCCTCCTCTTCCCCCGCTTCCTCCTCCTCCTCCTCCTCCTCCTCCTCCTCCTCCTCCTCCTTCTCCTCCAACTCCTCCTCCCCCGGCTGCGCCGCCGGCTGCCTGCGCTGCCTCCGCTGGCCGCGCCCTCCTCTGCCTCTTCTCCTCCTCCTCCTCCGCCTTCTTCTTCTCCTCCTCCTCCTCCTCCTCCTCCTCCTCTTCCTCGCCCTCTGCCTCCTCCTCCTCTTCCTCCTCCTCCTCCTCCTCGCCTTCCCGCTGGTCGCTGTCGCGGTGCTGTCGCTGGTGGTGGTCCTGCTGGCCTCCGTCGTGGCGCGGGGGCGTAGTTGTGCGGTTGGTCGCGGTCGTGGTGGTGCTATTTCTGGCAGTGGTGGTGGTGGTGTTGCTGGTTGTTGTCGTCGTGGTGGTGCTGCTGGTGGCGATGCGGGTCGCGGTCGCCAGGTTGCCGTTGGTCGCCGTCGTGGTGCTGCTGGTTGCAATTGCGGTGGTGGAGCTGTTGGTCGTGCTCGTGGCTGTGGTTCTGCTTGTCGTAACTAGCCGTTGCGTTCCTGGTCGCTGTCGTGGTGGGGGTGCTGCTGGTCGCAGCCGTGTTGGTGCTGCTGCTGCTGCTGCTGGTAGTGGTGCGGCTCGCAGTCTTGGTGGCGCTGCTGGTCGCAGTCGCGGTGCTGCTTGTTGCCGTCTCCCCGTCGTCTTCTTCCTCCTCCTCCTCCTCCTCCTCCTCCTCCTCGCCCTCCTCCGCCCTCGTCGTCGCCTTCCTCATCGTCCTCCGCGCCTTCGCGGCGTTCTCCTGGCCCTCCTGCGCCTTGTGCTTTGTTCCTCGGCCTGCGCCGTCTCGGCTCTTGCGGCGCGTTTCTGCTTTGTTCCTCGTCCTCTTCTTCCTCCTGCACCTCCTCTTTCTCCTCGTGGTGATCCTCCGCCTCCTCCTCTTCTCCTCCTCCTCCTCCTCCTCTGCGCTTCCTCCTCCTTCGCGCCTTTGCGCCTCTGATTGCCTGCGCTGCCTCTGCTGGCCGCGCCCTCCTCTGCCTCCTCGTCCGCCTCGTCTTCACGTTCTCGCCTGGCGGTGCGCCTGCCTCGCTCCCTTCCTCCTCCTCCTCCTCCTCCTCCTCCTTTTCTTCCTCCTCCTCCTTTTCTTCCTCCTCCTCCTCCTCCTCCTCCTCCTCCTCCTCCTCTTCCTCACCCTCTGCCTCATCCGCCTCCTCCTCCTTCTCTTCCTCCTCCTCCTCCTCCTCCTCCTCCTCCTCCTCCTCCTCCTCCTCTTTCTCCTCCTCAGCTTCCTCCTCCGCTGCAGCTCTCGTCGCCTCTTCGTCCTCCTGGTTTCTCGGCCTTGGCGTTGGGGCTGGCGTATGCGTGGGCGTTTGCGTCCGAACTGGTGTCGGAGGTACCCGCGGTGGTGGCGTCAGAGCTGGCGGCGGTGCTGACGTAAGCGCGGGCGTTGGTGCCGGCGTCGGCGTCTCCCTTCGAGGCCTCCTCCGCCTCTTGTTCCTCTTCTGCCACCTTCGCCTCCTCCACCGCCTCTGCTGGTCGCTCCCTCCTCCGCCTCCTCTTCTCCTTCCGCGCCTTCCTCCTTGTTCCCCTTCCGCCGCCGCCTGTCGCTGTGGCTCAGTGCGCTTCCTCTTCTGCTGCTGGTTGCGCTGCCTCTGGCCGCTCCTCCCTTCTCTGCCTCCTCGCTCTCCTCGCGTTCCCGCTTGGTCTCTTCCTCCCCTGCCGCCATGCCTCGTCCCCTGCCGCAGCCTCGCAGTGGGGGTGCTGGTCCTCGCCCGCGGCTCTCGCCCCGCTGGATGCCGCCCACCTCCGGGGCGCGCCCGCCTGCGGCTGGGAAGTGGTGGTGCCTTTGTGTGGCGCGCGTCCGCCAGGACGTCCTGAAGCCAGGGCGCGTCGCCGTCGCAGGAGAGGCCGTCCAGGGGCAGGTGCAACAACGAGGCTGCGAAGGCCCGCTGCGCCGCCACCGAGGCGAGGCCTATCTACCGCTGGGCCCAGGTAGCCTTTCACCCAGGCGCGCAGTCGCTCTGGCGCGGACCGGGCCATGCAGTGGGCCGCGAGGCGCGCGAACTGGAGGGCCTGCGACCACCGGCCTCCTCCTCCAGGGCAGTGGCCACGAGCCGGCAGCGCCTCGCGTCCACGAGCTGGGCAGGTGGTCTCCTTGCGCCTGCGGGCCTCGCGGAGCCACGCCCTGCCTTCCCTGCTGTCAAATCGCGCTCGGTACCTGCACGTGCGTGTCGGGAGAGGTAGGTCCAGACGCAGAGGGCGCAGAGGAGGACGCGCAGCGCCGAGGGTGGAACGCCCGAAAGCTCGCTCGTGGGTGGGGCCGTGGACCCCCGGCCGGCGCAGGGGCCGCTCCGGTGGCGCATCAGGGCGCGCTTCTGGGCGTGCATGCGTTGCCTGATGCCGTCGCTGGCTCGTTCGTCTCTTGCTGGGGCCGCGAAGGCTACCCAAGTACTGCCAGCAGTGCGCCCGCTCGTGCCTCCCTCTGTTTTCTTTTGTCCCTTCCCCATCGGCGGCCACAGGTGGGACGCTCGCCGCGTGCTGCGCGCCGTGCGCGCCCAGCTCGCGGCCCCCCGCGGCGCCCCAGCGCGCCCCCCAGGGAGGGGACCGTCCAGGTGGCAGCTGGAAGCTGGCTCTGCGCCTCGGCTGCCTGGCTGAGGCCCAGGGGGGGCCTGGCCTCGCTTGCGTCGAGGGCCCTACCGATGTCCGCCGTGATGACTGGCGCCCGCGTGGGCCGCATTGGCAGACAATCCGCTCACGCCCAAGGCGCCACGGGCGGCGCAGCGACGGCCCAGGGCACCGAGACACAGCGAGAGCTGCGCGACTTCCCCGGTCCTTATTGTCGCCGCCAGCTGGTCTTCGGTGGCTCCCAGGGTTCGTGCTCGCCTTCGCCCTGTGCTCGTCGTGGGCCGCCGCGACCTCGAGCGTGTCCATCTCGGTGCCCGTGTGCGAAAGTAGAGGTTGGCCTGCGGGTGGGCGCAGAGGCGCAGGTGTAGCGGAGGTCGCTAAGGCTGCACAGTGTGTGCAGCAGCACGCGCTGGTCCGCGAGAAGGTGCGAATGCCTTGGCAAACAAGCCGGGTACCCGACAGTCGTCCCCAGGAGGTGGCGTGTCGCTGTCCCCCACCCACACACTGTCCTGGTCGAGTACAATAAACCTCTCTGATTCTTGGTGGCTCTTTTCCTGCCGCGTTATACATCTTTTCCTTGCCCCTGGTGGCGCTGTCCACAGTGCCTCTCCAGCGCGTGCCGGACTGGGCCGACTGCCTCCTGCGACCGCGCCGGTCAAGCAGGAACGCAGGCAAGAGGGCAAATCACCGCCCCTCTCCGCGAGTTCTGTGTTGCACTTTTCTGGCTGTTTCACGTGCCCCTCTTGGCAATATCTGTGGACCGACCGCGCGTGGCGGGGACGGCGACACCGTGGAACAAGCAGAGGGGGCGGAGCAGGCCGCCAGGGAGTGCAGGCACACCACCTCCTCTCCCAGATCCTGGCTTCTGGCGTGGGCGGTGGCCTAGACACCCTTCGCTGAGAAGGGGGTCGCGCCCGCGCCTCCGCGCGCACCCCCGCGCCACGCAGCGGCTGCGAGCCAAGGCGGCCGTGGCCTGTCAGGCGCTCCGCGTGGCTGCGGGAAGCAGCCGCGGACCTGTCCCCGCGGCCCCTCTCTCCTCCGAGTCCCGTGGAGCTCGGGGGGCTCCCCTCGCCCGCCTGCTGCGGCGGCCCGCTAGAGCGCTAGGGCTCCTCCAACAGCTGGCCGCCGCTGGCACGGCCGCGCTCTCGAGGCGGCCGACGGGCAGGCTTCACCGCGGGGAAACGGCGAGTGTGCGAAGTTTGACCTGTGCTGTCCCAGCGCGTCGCCGAACTGGGCGCCCTCCTGCAAGCGATTCTGGTTCGGACGCTGGGGGCCTGCGTGGGTGGGGCGTCGAGGCTCCTGCCTCTACGAAGTTGGGCTCGCCGTCACTTGTTCCCACTCCAACTTTCCGACCTCTCGTGTGGACTTGTCTACCGGGGTCGCGCGCCGTTTGTAGGGCCCCTCGCGCAAACTTGTCTACAGGAGGCGCCCGAGACCTGTCTCGTGTACTTGTCTGCAGGGGTGGCCCTGTCCAGGCTGGGCGAGGCTTGCCCCATGGCGCGGGAGACAGCCAGAACCGGAGCACGAAGCGGGTTGGCAATGTCGACTTCGTCGCCTCCTCCCAGCAGGGGCGCGGGTGGCGCACTCCAGCGAGGCTGCCGCAGCCCCGCAGGGAACTGCACATTTCACCGCTGGGGCTCTCGCCCCCAGAGCTGGTGGCATGATCCTGCCAGCCCTCCTTGGGCCTCCAGTCGGGTATCATTTCACCTACGTGGCCGCTGCGCAGTCTCAGGTTTGGGTGGGTGCTCGTTGCTCCCTCTGCTTTCTCTCCCGATTTCTTCTTGTTGGCACCCCTCACTCCCGGCACCTGTGTGGCCCCAGGGTCTGCGAAAGCTGTCACGAACACAAATCCAGTCGGCCCCCCTCGACAGATTATCCCCCAGGCCACTGCGGAGCACGGGTCCACAAGGACTTTGCCGACTGTTGGGGGCTTCTTCAGAAGTGGCCCCCGGCGGCGCCTTTTATCGAACACCGTCCCCGGGCTTTGCTTGGGAGGAGGCTTGCGGTGCAGCCGGGGTTCCCAAAGCAAGCAATTTTGACAGCTGGGGTTTGAATTTCGCGGTTGAAGAAGAGAGCCGTGCGTGGTCGCCGCCCCAGCAACCATTGCGAGGTGTTCGCGCGTGGCAGGCTGAGCTGGCTGGGCGCGATGTTCCACCGTGTCTGGGCGCTTCTGCCGTGGGCGACAGCATGTCCGTGGATTTTGCCGGCGCAGGCGGGCCACGAGGGTGTGCGGAAGAGCTCCAAAGCCTTCTGCTCGCAGGAGGTTGCGGTCCATTGCCCGTTATATTCGGGATGGCCCTGTGTCTAGATGGGGGGCATTGACAATCCCACTGGCTTTCAAAAGCTTGCCTGGCCCGGGTCCGCGTCTCGTCCCTGCGAGCTCTTCCTCTGTTGTCGTGGGGGTGCCCCCGTGTGGGTCTCGTTCAGCACCCAAGGGAGCAGGCTTTTTCGGCGACTCACACGGTCGACGTTGTCGACGTCGACGTCGAAGTCGACGTCGTCGTCGTCGTCGTCGTCGTCGTCGTCGTCGTCGTCGTCGTCGTCGTCGTCGTCGTCGTCGTCGTCGTCGTCGTCGTCGTCGTCGTCGTCGTCGTCGACGTCGACGTCGACGTCGACGTCGACGTCGACGTCGACGTCGACGTCGACGTCGTCGTCCGTCGTCGTCGTCGTCGTCGTCGTCGTCGTCGTCGTCGTCGTCGTCGTCGTCGTCGTCGTCGTCGTCGTCGTCGTCGTCGTCGTCGTCGTCGTCGTCGTCGTCGTCGTCGTCGTCGTCGTCGACGTCGACGTCGACGTCGTCGTCGTCGTCGTCGTCGTCGTCGTCGTCGTCGTCGACGTCGACGTCGACGTCGACGTCGACGTCGTCGTCGTCGTCGTCGTCGTCGTCGTCGTCGTCGTCGTCGTCGTCGTCGTCGTCGTCGTCGTCGTCGTCGTCGTCGTCGTCGTCGTCGTCGTCGTCCAGGCACTGGCAGCAGTATCGTGGCGAAAGACAACCAGAGGCAGTAGTGAATAACGCGTTGTCGCTGCTCCTTTTGGTGGGCGACGCCACTCGTGATGGGGCGTGACGCAAAGGGTGGCCAGGAGGGGGGGGGGGCGCAGGCGGCAGGTCTCACTGGGACCGTCCGTGGCGCGGGGCAGAGAGGTGTTTGAGACGCAGGGGGGGGCGGTTGCACTGGCGCCTTCGATGGATCTCTCGAGGGGGCAACAAAATGTGTTACTGGGTGTGGCGGGCGCCAGCAGGCAGGCGTACTGGGACCTTCGTTGGAGCCCCTCCGGGGGCCACGAAAGGCTGTGCTGGATATGGGTGGCGCCTGCGGGCAGTGCCACTGGGGGTGTCGCTGGGGCCCCCAATGCTGGGCGCTGGGTGTGGTGGACGCTTGCGGGCGGAGCCGCTGGGGCGCTGGACACTGTGCTGTGTGGCGGAGGCCCTCGGGCGGTCCCACTGGGACCTTGGGGAGCGTCCCATGAAGCCACGAAGCGCTGTATTGGGTTTGGCGGACGCAGGTGGGTGGTCCCATTGGGACCTTCGGTGGGCCCCCCCTACCTTCCGACCTACCTACCTACCTGCCTGTCTGCCTACCTACCTACCTACTCACCCA